>JARHVA010005573.1:1135000-1161705 GCA_037957365.1 Torreya grandis | reverse complement strand
CCTAATATAACAAAATTAGTATACTCTCTCTCTCTCTCTCTCTCTCTCTCTCTCTCTCTCTCTCTCTCTCTCTCTCTCTCTCTCCTCTCTCTCTCTCTCTCTCTCTCTCTCTCTCTCTCTCTCTCTCTCTCTCTCTCTCTCTCTCTCTCTCTCTCTCTCAAATTTAGGTGTATGAATAACAAGGTAGTGAAAATCCTTTCAAAAACAATTATCTAATTGTACAATAACAATTCTTTATTTTATAAAAACCTTTATTAATTGCATAAATAATCAATGACATGGAAAAAGATAACCAACTAAGCAAATTTTGTCTTCCAAGATAGGATGAACAAAATTCATTTATTTTAGATCTTGTTTCAAAATAGTTTTGGGAATTCATCTTAATCTCAAACACTAATATATCAATCAAACACTCTTTCCAAAATTAAACATGGTTTTTAATCTATGTTTTGAAATCCAATAGTCATATGAACGACAATAATTAGATAACAACATCTTCTCTTCCTTTTAAGATAAAATTACCTTCATGATTTCATAATCAACCCAACTAATCTATGGAGGTACATTCTCATAATTTTAGTAACCAAACATCCATGTAAACAAATACTAAATGTTTTCATTTATCATTATGGAGGGACAATCACATCAACATACATGTTATAAAGTTATATGTTGTATTGTTACCACAAAATGAATTATAATGTTTCCCTGTGAATGATTATAGTAAAAGATACAACTTATCAAGTTAGAAACACAAAATTACTTCATAATTAGGGGTATATAATTACCATCAAATAGTAGGAAATTTCATCCAAGTGGTAGTGTCGAAAATTGGCAATTTCACTATATCTTTAGTATAAAAAAATATATACAATTTTTCATATTATAACCTTCAACAAAAAAATGTAATAATTAAAATAATTCTTGAAACCATTCAAATCTAATTCCATCAAAGCCAAATACTGTGTTATCTATTATGTCTTAATAAATCCAAAGCAAGCAGCCACTCAATCAATGGAATTAGACATTGTCCAAGTTTATTCCTATTTTCTCATTAAAACACCATAACTAGAATTTTCCACACAAAAAATTCATGTTCAATCCTTATTACTACCCTGGGTATGACACAAAACCATGTGGGAATACAAAATATTACAAGGAGTTATACCTTGGAGGATTCTAATTAAAATTGTAGATATTAATAAGGTACTTTGAATTGATAATTTAAACTTAGAAGAAGACACATGCTTTTTCAAATATAAGCATGGTTTTCATTTTTTATTTTTTTTGTCTCTTCACAATGGCACCATATCTTGTACATCGACCTCCCATGATATCCAGGTCTGAATCAGCCTAATATGCCTAGTGCTTGCATCTTTTACCTTCATTTTTGTGCCTTCCTCTCCTTTGATTGCCCTACAACTAGATCTTTCTTGTCATCTCTCTTACTACCTATTGGCTAAGTGCCACCAATAATAAATGCCAGTCCTACTATTCTTCTCTATTTGTTATTCATTTTGTTCTCTATTTCTAGCATGGTAGTGGCCATCAACAGATTTGAAACCCTATAATTTTTCTCTATGCTCTCTATCACCCTTCCTTTTCTAGCGAAGTCAATGACACAAATGTTGGCCCATTAAATTCCATCAAATAAAACCTAAATTCAATGACTTCATCACAATTTTAATTTCCAATGACACACCCAGCTTGTGAGGGATCTCAAACTTTTCCAATCTAAGAAATCTATGACCTAGGCATTTGATGCTTATATCATTATGCATTAAAAGTATAAGAACAATAAAAGTCCTTTTTATACATATGCCAACGCATTTCATAACTTATGAACTTCCACCAATGAAAAAGACAATTAAAATAACAAAAAAATCCTTTGATATATACTAGCACCACACATCTTCAAAGCTCATACATATGCGTTAAATTTATTTTTAAAAATAAATCAAAACGTCCTTAAATTAAACTCACCAAAGTATTCCATCATCTTATAATTTTTTATAATAAACTAATACAAGCATACGCCCCTAGACATAATAAGATTAGCATCCAAAACTAAGAGTATGAGTACACACACACAATAAGATTGGCATCCAAAACTAAAAGTTGAATTCCAACCAAATCCAATGAGGTACACACTTTAGTACCTGTATTTTATTTATTGATTATAAAAAATGTGTCAACTCCCTGGGTCACAACAATTTTGGGTGATCCCTAGCCTTTTTTTATTAATATTTATGGCATTTAAATCATTTTGGGTTATAGGTATCAAATATTCATGGATGCATTTAGACACGTTTCTATTAATATTAATAAAATATTTGACATAGGGTAATACACATCCTATTGGTGGAACGACATATTTGACCTTGGAAAATGAAGATGCCCCTTTTTTTGATGTTACATCTCATCTAGTATTATTAATATAATTATTATTGTTGTTACAAAATAATTTTCACAAACAACTATTATTAGTATAATTACTATTGTTTTTACAAATAGACGTCCCAAACATATGACAAGCATACTATAGACTAAAGCTTATTGCTCTTACAATAATTTATTTTTAATTTTTTCTTTTCTACTACATAGGATCATCACCTATTATGTATGCTTCAAAAAACTACTATTATATCTTGCTCATATGTTTTCAATTTTTTGAAACTACAAAAAATTAAAAAAATTAAAATAAATATCTTTTTTGAAGCACTTTCTCAATTTTTTGAAACTACAAAAAATTAAAAAAATTAAAATAAATATCTTTTTTGAAGCACTTTCTCAAAACATCAACACAACATTGACATAGTAGTAATATTGAAGGAATAAATATTGTTTCATGACTAATAGGCTTTGATATTAATAGGGCACTGAGCATTGATGGTTGATAGCAATCATGCTATTAATATATGGCAAAATGATGGTTGTTTGTTTGTTGCATATTGAATTTTGAAATGCCCTCTACAGTGAAATAATTTCTTTCTAATGTTTCTCTTATTTTTGTTTGTACTATGTAAAAATTAATTATTTAATCCAACATAAATTATGCATTCCCTAAAGTATTCATCAAATTGTTCTATTTCAACAAATAACAAACAGGTAAATTAATTTGTTTAATAATTAATATATCCTACATAATATCTTCCCAATGTAAAGACTAATTTTTTTAGAGAAATAGATTATTCCTATTGGTTTTTATTTTTTCTAATTGAAAATTATTTGTTAAGTGACTACAATATTACTATGCAGTAGGTACTAATTATAAAAAAACATATAAATGATTCTTTAGATATGGATTGGCCTCAACCTAATGGAGGTTAACTTTTTGGCCATATAGTGTATATTTACAACTGACTTAGTCTTAAGCTCATTAATTTTAACTACTAGTATCTCTAATTGGTTATTCACCATGAGTTCATTGGCATGGGAGGCTTAAATTCCCTTGGCCTTTTAGGCAAAGGTCTTTATGTATATAAGACATTGTCACGAGGGGCACTGCTCCATATATAGATAGAAACCTTCAACATTTGTAATAGTGGTATGGCTCATGCATTATATATATATATATATATATATATATATATATATATATATATATATATATATATATATAATATATATATATATATATATATATATATATATATGAACTGTAAGATGATAATGTACGACTAGGTTTTGCTATTAGGGAAGTTAAATAACTTCACTAATTCAATCAACAATCATTCACTTTCTCACTGTTTTGAAAAGTCAATATAAAAAGTGTAATATTTTAGCCTTAGGATAGAGCTTGGTACTCATTTATTTCCTAAGAAAATATTTTTAAATCCTGATATACTTTGAGACAAATAAATTATAATATTTTTTTCTAGTTAATAAAAAATTTAGAAAAAAATAATAAAATTTTTAATCATTATAATTTTATGTAAAATCAAAGATAAACATTTTGAAATTGATATTTATTATATTTTTTAAATTATTTTAAATTAATTGAAAAATAACTTATATTATAACTAGGATTTAAATTTGATGGTGATATAATTTTATTTATTTAATTAATTATAAAATACATTCAATTTATTTTTTAAAAAATATATTAAATAAAAAAATAATAATAAAAAAATATGAAAAATAAATATAAATATATATTTTTCTTAAATGTTTATATTTTTTAAATAAAAATAACAATTTCAAAATAATTTGATGGAAGGTCAAATTTCAAATTTAAGCTCTAATCTCCATTAGTTGACAAGGAATTTATATATATATATATATATATATATATATATATATATATATATATATATAATTATTTTAGTATTTATTACTTTAATCACATTCTTTTATAAGTTAAATGACAACCCAATTTCTTTTTTCCTAACTTTTATTTTTCTTAATAAAATATACATATAAATGTTAGCAACATTTAATAGGAATAATATTTTATTAAATTTGTAGTTTTTATAAAATTTAGATTTCAAGACCAAACTCATTTAACAAAAATAATTTTAATAAATTTATTTATGAATGATTTCTCTCATTAAATTTGTGAAACATTAGAAAATGTATTATCATATTTTTATATATATATATATATGAATTATTCTTTAAAATTAATATTTCATTTTTATTAAAATATAAATTTAAAATTTTAATATTTGTAATCACTAAAAATTCAGATTTCTGTAAAACCTTACTTTCACCCAATGAAAAAATAACATATTCATATTATTCATTTAAATATTAATAATGATATTTTAAATATTAAAAATATCGATTTAATTTATCATATATTATATTATATTATTTATTTATTTTAATTTATTTAAACGCAGTTATCAATGTAATACAAGGAAATATGACTCGTGAAAATGAAATCAAACCATACAAAGAAAGAGATGTATAGCTAAAACATGACATCGTGATGTCACGCCATCAAATCTAAGGTTTTTAAGCATGTCTTGAAACTAAATGGCCAACAAATTTTGTTACAATAAATACCATCCGTTGAATGAGAGAAAAGAAAATATACACAATTAATGACAAAATAAGAAATGAGAAGAAAAATAATTCTCAACTACCACTAAGATAGAGGAGCTCATAGGAAAGTTGCCAATGTTGGCATTTTTGCTCTTTTCTTAAGTATGGAGGTTACTTACCAAAGAAGGAAGAATAAGGTTGGTAATAATTTATGCAGACTAGGCCTGCAAAAGTGTACACTGTTTTGTTTTGTTTTTGTTTTGGGTAGGGTGTGAATGAATTTATCTAATTGAAATATAGTTTTCTAACATGTTCAACATAACAATGTAAATTGAATTGGTATATCTATTTTTATGTTAAAATTATTATTATTGATATAAAATTTAAGTATAGTTGAATGTATAATTGAAAATAAAATGATGGTAGAGTATAAAATAATATTTGGAATAAAATTATATACATAATTAAATGATTTTATTAGTAAAATTGTTTTGCTCTTATAAAATTAATAAGAAATCAATTTCTATTGAATGCACATAGTTAATATTATAAAATAAAATAGAATAAAAAATTTAATTGTTACATCAAAATTTGTCAATTTAATTTTTATTTCAAAATTATTTAAAAATATTAAATTTATCTTGTGAAAATTTAATTAGTGTTGTAGAAAATCTTTAGTATAAATTTATATATATTTTTAATGTCTATTTTAAATAAATTGTGAAGACTATTCAAATCTTCATTATTCAATAAAAACTTTTTATTAATTGTTTAAATAAATATCTATAAGATAAAGTATGAAGCTACAATAAAAATATTCAATCTAATTTTTATTTTAAAATTATTTCTATATATTAAATGTATTTGAATATTTTAAAGATAATAGTGTTGAAGTAAAATTGATTATTAAATTAATTTCATATTGATAGTATCTAAAATTCGCACTTGAATGCCATTAAACTTTCTTTAGAATTAACATATAAACCCACTACCTAAAACGATCACACAACATAAACTATTGGTTTTTAGTTTTATATATATATATAATATATTAAATAATTAAATCTAATATTAATATTAAAAAAATAAACAATAAAATATAGTTAAATGTATATATTTTTCAAATAAATGAAAATAATATATTGTATTCATAATTTATTTTTTATAAATTTTTTTTTAAACAAATTTTTACAATTATTTATTATTTAATTTATTATTTATCCATTTTATTTTATTATAATTTTATTAGTTATTTTAAATTATAAATATTGTTTGATATATTAATTTATTCAAATCTATATATTTTTTTATGAATAACAAATTCATAAATTATAATAAAAATTCTAATATTTTTATTAACACTGTAAAGTAAACATTTATTTTTTTAATTATGTATTTATCTACTATTAAATTTTCTCTCTATTTTTAATAAAATTGTTAAGTTGATTATTTATTTGCCTAATTTTGAATTTACTCTTACTCCCATCCAACCAAAAAAAAAAAAAAAAGAAAAAATAATGAATTGGAAAAAAATAAAAATAAAAATCACTCTTTATTTTTAATAAAATTGTTAATTTAATTATCTATCTGCCCAATCTTGAATATGCTTACCCTTTATAAATAAAAATATTTAATGCTTTAAAGTTTTCCTGTGCATTTCTATCACAATTATTTAGAATGATCTATATCCCACAATTCTACTCAACTATAGAATATATTCTCATTTAACTTCGAGGTGGTTTGCTATTATGTACTATTATTCCCTTTGCGAATATATACGTGTTGACAACGAATTATTTGAGGTGCTTTGCTATTACGTATTACTTCTCTCGGTATAGGCTAAGTACATCTGCAGAAAAGGACTAAGAGGGATGGCCATCGGTTCATAGTTGACCACAAAGCATAGCCAATCAAAAGTTGACTGCAAGCATTGCATTCAGCTGGTCTCCAATAATTCTGATGTGTAAAGCTACATGCAATTTGCTCACTAGTGCTCTGAATTTTAGATATTAGCTTTTTTAATCTGTATTTCGCTGTCTGAGACGATATCACATTTCCAAAATTTTGAGGATGGAGGCCTATATGAAAATCTTAGTTTCTTCACCAGCTTCTTCTCGTTCTGTTGATTCAAATATATTCTCGTGAGACATATTCTTCTTTGGCTCAATGGCCTTTCGTCTGCAGCTTGTGGTGGGAATTATTGGTATGCTACATAGACTATTTCCTTATGAAAATAAACTAATCCGAATCAACTGAATCTAAACATTTTGCTTTCACTCAAAGTCAACTTTTAAAGGGGATTTGTTTATTCTCTTTTTAAGCATTACGTTTGTATTGGTGCATGGTTAATCCAACGGCTTTTGCTTTTCAAGGTTTGCGGGTTATTGCCAAATAGCGTGCGATTCAAATCCGTCCTCATCCTATGGTCGGTCCTAACAGAATTTGTACAATTTTTTGTTGTAGGTCTTAAGTCGGATAAACATGTTTAAAGTTGCTTGGTATAGTACAAACACATTGATTGAATTGATGGGATTGTAGCAGACATGATTAGACTCTGTAAGTAACTACAGGAATTGTCACAGACGAACAATGTAGACTACAGGAATTGTCATAAACGTTTGGAAATAGAAATGGTGATTTGTAGATGTAACTCTGATTCAAGATTGTATTTGTTCCAACAGAAATCCACAATTTATTGCATTGTATCATAACAAACATGGTTTCTTTTCATTCACCACAAAAGAGTGCTTTTGATTGCATTGCATTCTTCTGTGTGGGGATTTACATTGCGTGACTGGATGATGGTTTTGCTTTGCGTTAGTTGTATTTGGTGCTCATTTTGTTTTTTTATGGTACATGTAAAAGTCTTAGTTATGTATTAATTGGATTTGTTGATCATTTGAACGTGCGAGTCTTATATTCTATTAATTGGATTTGGTGTTTATTTGTATGTGCAGGTTTTTATTGTGTAGTGGTTGGACTTGTTGCTCATTTGGGTGTACAAGTTTTGTGGTGTCTTTGTGGATTTGATGCTCGTTTGTATGTAGACTGCGATTTATTTGGGGCGCCAAGAGTTTTGCGTTTAATTGGATTTTAATGACAGTGAAAACAATTGTGAAACATGACTCATCATGACTAATGCTCTATGGTGGCTTGTGATGCAGGAAATTTAACTTCCCTGGCACATTTCCTGTCACCTATATAAGTACTGTGTTAATCAGGTTTCTTTGAGTCAATACCTCTTATCGCAACAATTCTTGGTATGATTGCGTGGCACTGAAAACTGATGAAATATAGATTCATTACTGACATATATACTGCAATCAGTCAATATTGATCAAAGTAAATGCTTATATATTTATTATTGTATTTGCAAATTGCAAGGTAACTTTATGGGGGATATACAAGCTCAAGTCTACCCAAGAATACTCTGGGCTTCCATATGTGTGTACCTTACTCAACTGTGCTCTTTGTGTATTTTATGGAGCGCCATTTATTAAACCCCACAACACTTTGCTGCTCACAATCAAAGGTGCAGGCTTTGTTTTGGATATATTTTATCTTCTGTCTTTTCTGATATTTGCATCTAAGAAGAATGAGGTAACACGTTATGCCACCTATGAGATTTTGATTTCAAAGGTAGTTACTACATTTCGAATACCATTAATGCAGATTTCATGTATGAACACCAAAATGTAATGTTAATTTTCCTTTAATTTATTCTTCCAGATGAAAACAATGCGGTGGACCATAGCAGTGACGATGCCTTTCGTCGTGTTGGTTGCAGCTATAGTTTTTGTGGTGCACACACACAGTACCAGACTGTTAGTGGCTGGCATTTTATGTGTGATCCTTTACATCTTTATGTAGGCTTCCCCATTAGCTGTTGTGGTAGGTCTTCATTCTTATCCTTTTTATTTATTTTAGATTGGTATTAAAAGTGTACAATAATTCTCTACCAAAAAAAACTAATATAAGTTTATTAGCAACTCAATTGATCTTATCATGAATGTTGATAATTTTAATGTTATTTCAGGGGCTTTTTATCAGAACCAAAAGTGTCCAGTACATGCCATTTCTAACTTCCCTATTCAACACCTTAAACGCATTGGTCTGGTCTGGATACTCTCTAATCACTACGGATATCTTCGTAGCTGTAAGGTTCTCTCATTTCCTACTGCCAATTTCTTTTATAGATTTGTTTTATTTTATCTTCTTGCAAGGACTATGTTCCCATTTTCTGTTTTACTCTATTTTATGTATCGAATTAATGTTTTTTTTGCAAGAACTAGGCAACCTTTTCCTTGTTTTGTTTTAAACATATTTCAGGTGCCCAATGGCCTTGGTTTCCTTCTAAGAATAATTCAGCTCACTGTTTACATCTTCTGCAGAAACTCAAATCCTGTTTTACCTCCATCTACCGAACTTGCTCAGAACAAAAAGTTTCCTGATGAATTTGGTCTATCTATTCAAATGGTACAGATGCAGAAATCAAAGGTTACTAAAGTGATTGCAGTGAATGCTCTTATTGCTGAACAAGTTTAACATCATACTCGTTGATCAATAATATACAGCTATGTTGAATTGTATTAGAGGCAACATCAGCGGATAAAGAAGAGAAAGATGACTACCTACTAATCAAATCCCTAAGGAAAATAGCCAATATGTTAATATTTTACATCTTTGGGGGCTTAACTGTAACGTTTGTAATTGTTATTTTTCAATAGTTAACCATTTATTTAGCGGGGCAATGCAATAAATTTTTCAATAGTAAACCATTTTTTTTGCGGGCCAATGCCATAAATTAGTGTAATTTCTATGGTTATATCCAGCTCTGTTTGTAAGTTCTATGGTTATCAACATATATGCAATTTTGTTAGTATTATTTCTTGAGATAGAACCAAATTGTTAGGTGGTCCTCAAAAGGTATTAATGTGCACTACACTTTTATTTTTTACTCCCAATTACAAATAAGATTAATCAAATAGCATAATGGTGCTAGCTATACAATGTCTCATAAGTAAGCACTATAATAAGAAAAACACAGAACAATCTCCTGTCAATGGAGAGAGCATATTTAATTGCAAATATGCTGAATTAATAGTCCATATAAATTATGTGTAGCTGAAGAATCAAATACATGGAGCAGCACCAGGTTCTGCTTTATACTTGTTTTCTTAAACAGTCCATATTTTGACTTTGATATTTATTTTTCGATGTTATGGTTTTGCCATCTTTTATTATTAATAAATGTGATGATAGTTTTCAATTCATAAAAAATAAATAAAGGAAAAAATTGATTTTTATTGGAGAACACCGTGATGAATAAAAACGTATAGAACTGATTTGTGGTGATGGCTTTCTTCTCTATTTATAGTTATATTTTCTATCAATATCCATGACCGTGCTGTATGTTATTGCATTATCAGGTATTCCACCTCATAATATAAGATGAAAATTTATTATTTTCCAACTGGATGTAGCTATTGTGTACATTTATACTGAAGCTTCTCAAAAGATAATCCAATCAGTAGAATTAAGTGTAAAGGATTTAATTTTTTTTAAAATTTTCTTCATAATCATAAGAATTAGTCAAAAAGTGTTAGTATTGTATTTTACTTGATGTTATTTATATTTTAACTCATTAAAATATAACTTTTTTATAAAATATTAAATTGTTAAAAATTATTAAACTATAATAACTCAAATTTTATTATAAATAGTAATAAAATACTACATTGTCAAAAGTTATTAAATGTCATAATTTGGAGATAATAAGCTACAAAGTAAAGAATGAAAGGTTTTGGAGCTCTACAATTGGAAGATGAATAGTCATCCTCCATTGATGAGTTTCAAGCCCTTGATCTTGCTAATTTACAGCCTTAGACACCTTTGCTACATTGGTCTTCAACTTTCCTTGGTTTCTAATCTAGTTGGGTATCTTTGTATTTTTGTTTTTGCTTTTAACACCTGTGTTCTTTTTTCTTTCCTTTTTTCTTCCATTTATTTTCTTTTTTTTTTAGCTTGGCCACTTGCATGTTTTTCCTCGACCCATGATCCATGTTTGGTAAAGCAAGTTTCTTATGCATTCATTGTGAATGTGTATGGGTGAGGCCAATGGAGAAAAACATGCATGTGTGATTGATTGTTTTAAATATGGAGGCATTAATGACCTCATGGGTGCCAAATAGATAACAAAGATTGTTCTTTGGAATGTTCTGCAGAAGAATTGGACCAAAAATACGTGGATAAACTAACAATAGGAAAAAAAATTAGTGAGGTTCTATGGCATGAAGAAGGAGTGAATCATTTAGATGGACACCTCTTCAACCTTTGTAGAGAACACTCTTCCCCCTCTAAACCTGAGAACTAGCGCTTGATAGAAATTGGTAGGCCTCTTTGCCTAGGAAAGACCCTTTCTTTGCACCCTAATGAATCAATTGATGTATATTTATAGTTGGAATAAACTGTACTAAAAAATGTTGGTATTTTGTTTGTGTGCCTTAAGAAAACTATGCTACCCTTGAGGATTTTTTTTGAAAATTGGATTAACTCTCTATGGGGGAAAAAATTGGTATGTATGTTACATTTTGTACAATGTTTAAGCAAGGGGTTTTTATGGTTCTTTTTAAAAATCT
The DNA here is from genome assembly GCA_037957365.1 of Torreya grandis. Lineage (NCBI taxonomy): Eukaryota > Viridiplantae > Streptophyta > Pinopsida > Cupressales > Taxaceae > Torreya > Torreya grandis. The sequence goes on along the minus strand of JARHVA010005573.1, from coordinate 1,150,078 downwards.
AAACATGCATCGAAGACCCATTAGTAAATCTCTGTGGAATGTTGGACAGTCTATGTTTAAAGTTATCCCATGGAATATTTCTGTGGATTGTGAGAATTTAGCCTCTAAATCAATTCCATGATTGGTTGATATTAAAAATGTTCATGTTCAGCTATGTAAGTTTCTTCCACAATATTTTAATCTGTTGGGAGATGTCTTGATAATGGAAGACACATACAGATATTTTACCCATATGAATTCTAGGGTACTAATCTCCTTAAATCCCCTAGATGTATTCCCTAAAACCAAAGTTTTGCACCTTAAAAGAGATTCATTTTAGTGCTACATTAAGGGTTTGGGTAACCTTAATACTTGATTTTTTTGTGGAAAATATGGGAATCTCAAGAAAAATTATCCATTATTTAATAACGATGTGAATATGAGTAAAAGAAAAGTGTAAAAAACACCTTTGCCTTACGATATTTTTTATCCCAGTGATTATTCTCCTAAACCTAAGGAAAAGGTTTTAATAAGAGATAATCCTTATTTTGACCTCAATTCTGATAAAGGCAGTGCATCCCCTTCTATCCTAGGTGTGGTTTTGTTAGAAAGATTCCTAGTGGTAATAGCTCAGATGATATGTCTAGGATAGCCAATGCAATAGACCACCAATCTTATGATATTCCTCCTATCCCTCCATGAAAATATGACAGAGGATGTTACTAGTATTGCATTCCCCCTAATGTTCCCTTCATTATTTTATTCGAGTAAAGGGTGGTGTTATTCATGAATAATTTATCCCACTCTATGAATGTAGGGTATCTAAAGAATACATTTCCATTTTATCCAAGACCTCTTAAATGTTTTCATCTACCCCTGACACCTTGGTGTCATATTTTGGGAAAAAGTGCCCTGATTCTATGTCCCCCATGGTAATCTCCTCTGAGTTAGCTCTAAAAGGCTTAAAACTGGCTCAAACAATAGTTAATTTCTTATCCTTGTTACTAGGGATTCATTCAACAAGCCTAGAAATGTACTCCTTTCAGTTGATGATTTATGAGATTGTATCATAATAAGGGAGGGTCTAAGCCCTTAGTTATGCCTAAGTAGGTAACCCCCTCTATGGTCTTTTATAAACGATATTAGTTGGAAGTGAGGGGTATTGAGTCCACCAACTACAATCCTATCGTCAAAAAAATTTAGGCAATCAAGAGAGGATATCGATTTCCCTTAACTACAAAAAACTAAATTAGTTAGGTTTAAAATTGACTCTATAATTAATTTTATTTAGCCAAGGGACCCACACTTTTTAACTAATCATTGTAAAGGTAGAGGGGGTGCTTCCATCCTCATACATCTAGAGTGGGTTGAGTTTGTGTTAGGTCATGGCTCATCCCCTTATCAAAGAGTTGTGTGGATTACAATTGAGAAAGATGGACAATGTTTTGAACTTTATAAAGTCTATGCCTAAAACAGTTATAGAGATAAACCAAAATTATGGGAAGTATTGGCCTCTCACCTTAGAGATATCTCAAGGATCCTTAGGGGGGGGGACACATTAATATGGTTGTGGAGAAAAAGGACAAGTAGGGTGGGGACTTGGTCCTTTGGAAGAGCAATGAAATTTTCTTCCAGTCTAATCTTCAAAGGATACAAAAGTTTCTTGACCCTCTTGAAATTTTAAAAAGACAATGGTGTAATAACCAACATAGTGATAGAAGAGTATTCTATAGGCTTAACAAATTCTAGTTGAATAAAGGTTTTTTATCCATTTAGAAAGAGGCTAACTCTAACCCTATCAATATTCTCCCTTTTACTATGTTTTATCATCACCCAGTTGAGATTAACTTCTCTATGAATAAAAATGAGAAGGATAAATCCTCAGACTGAAAGGGGATATATAAATTCAATGTCCCTCACCTTCAAGATGATATCTTTAGAGATGGTTTTTGTGCTTCGTGGAATATATGCAAAGCAACCTCAAAATCCTCTTCCATTATTGATGGGTATAAATCTTTCATGTCTTTCTCAAAGATATTTTATAGACTCTTTAGTCATTTTAAAGCCAATAAAAGGAGAATAGCGTTAGTTACCCAAGAAAAATTGATCTCTATGGAAATTTGTATCCAAAATGACCTGAATAATTATTTTCTTCTAGATAACCTTTCATTGCTTAAACATCAATTTTGTTGACATCAGGTCTTCATCTCCATGGCTGCCTAAATTCATTCTAGGTTGAATTGGCTCAAGCTTGGAAATAAAGGGTCAAATTTTTTCTTCAAGTTTCTTAAGGCTAATTGTTTCATCCTTATTTCATCTGACTATTAGTGTTTTGATTTGAGATTTATGGCATATACTAGTATTGTGATAGTGATATGCTGATTAGTTTACATGAATTGATAATTATACTTTCTTATCTCTGTATATTATGGATGGATATTTTTTAGTTTTGCATCATTAATTTTTTTTATATATGATGACTCAAACTAACTATATACTTATTGTGAAGTGGATACAAAATTAATTATACCTTCAGAATATTATTGAGGGAGAGCATGATCATATAGGATGGTGTATATGAAAGTTGTCAAGCACTCAAATTGCACATATAAAAAAAACTATTTATTTATAATTCATGATTATTAATTGTAGCATTTAATGCCTTGAGCCTCCAAAATTTAATTAATCCTTCACCACACATCTTGATCTTAAGATGGATGGTTACGGTTGGCACTCAACGTTTCTAGAAAAGCTATAAATACATGAGCCATAGACATAAATTTTAAGCTTGAATTATGTAATGTTATCATGTATAAATATCTTCAAACAATCTTCAATTGTGAAATGTTATCATATAGAAATATTTCTAGAGAAGTTTCACTTATTCCCCCAAATTGACCAAATCAAGGATCCAAAGCCACTCATGAACTAAGACATGACAGAGGTACATGCTAAACCACATTAACAAGGACTTACTTGGAACAACAAATTTAGGCATAATCATGTTTGTTGACAATTTTTTAAGGAGAGCCTATACTTGGAAGGCATTGCTTGTCTTACTTTCATAATTAGTTTCTTGATTTGATTAACATCACCCATTGATGGAGTAGGCTTAGAAAATTATGTTATCTATGCTTATTTTGGGTTTTTTTTTTACTAATGAATGAACTAACTTTATTTTTAATCCTATTCTAAAAAAATAATATTGCTAGCTATGAAGACTATGATTTGAAATGTGATGTACATTTATTTAAATACATAGATTAAAAAAGATGCAATTCACAATATTTTTATATAGGAAAGTTACCATTCATATCTAATAAATATAACTATTATGAGAGTATAATATCCTTGAACAAATAAATAAAAAATTATAAAAAATATAGAAATGAAAAAATGGAAAGATCTATTAAAATTTATCTACTTATTTTTAATAGGAGGTGCTAGAATAGGAAATACATTCATGGTGAAATTCATATATGCAATGTTGCACCACTTATATAAAAATTTAATTAATAGTGCTCCCCAAAATCTAAAGGTCCAAATATTGGCATACACTAGAAGGGCAAAATACAATGCTAGAAGAATAACACTGCATTTTGCATTTATTTTACCTTTTAAGAAAATAGAACTCATTCCACTTACCTCTAAGAAATTAGACACATCATCAAAACACTACAACCAACTATGTTTGTTTTTTATAGATGAAATATTTCTAGTAGGCTCATACTTCTTGTATTCAATAGACAATATAATGCATATTCTTACAACATATTTCATAAATCTAGATATGTTTTTTTATGAATACTTTTATCAAGTATAACCTCCAAATGATTCTCTAATCTTTGAATATCCAAAATTAAATGATGAAATTATTCCCTATGACTTCTATAAATCAGTTGTAAAAAGCTATGAATTATAAACAACAATGTCTCAATGTGACATGAACTTCATAGTAGTTCTCAACCATCTCGAAAAACCATTATAGACGTACAATTGCATATAATATATAATTCAAGATTATTTACAAGTTACCCCTGATAATCCAACATTTTATAATATTTTATACATAAATTATGGTGTTAATAAATAATATGATAGAATGCTATCTATTGTACGATGAAATGTTATTACTATCCATGCAATTGATGAAAAAAAATTTAATATCAAGGTGAATAGTCACATCATTGATTTCCAATGTTTTTTCATATTATTTTATTGAACCAGACATGTTGGTCAAAATTTATGATCATAATTGTGATGATAAAGATGTCTTGGTTAATGGGTCAAATGGAACATTCAAAGTATATACTATTACAAATGATTTTGACATAGTGTGGATCAAGTTCAATGATCCATGTATTGGACATTGCGAACATACTATGTTGGCACACTTATATCATAACTCCAGTCAATAATATTGGACTCCAATATTATACATTGAAAATCCTATACAAAAAACATGAATAAATTATAAAAAACAATTTCCAATATAATTAGCATGTGCATGCACAATACATAGATCTCAAGGCCTCACACTCAATGGCCTTGAATTTTACCCTTCTAGATTCAACCAACATGGCCTACCATATACCACATTGTCATGTGTGAGAGAAATTGAATCATTTTATTTATTAGTTCCATTGACAATGAAAATTTTCAAAGTCAAAGAAAACACAATAGCATAAATGTTAATTAGAAATAATAATGGATATCTTTAATCACAATTACCACAGATTTATCTCATCATTGAATACAAGAATAATACCAGCACATATGCAAGCCATTATCAATTATTATGACATGATGAAATCTAACATATTCTATCTGTAAGAGACTTGCATTGAAAAAATTATATCTCACTATTTATTACAACATTTCTACTATGTTTCAATGTTTCATGTGCATAGAATCATGATTTTCATAAAAAAACACAATTGCATTTCAAAAACTATGAAACACAAAGAATGTAATGCTATGGCAATAATGGAAATTATCACTAATAATAGGCATTGCATAGTAATTATCAATGTATATGTGACCCCAAGTGTAAACATCTCAGATATCCTTTCTGTTATCAATGATGCATTAGCAAATGCAAGTGAAATAAAAAATACATCTATATTAGGTGATTTCAGTATTGATATTATAAATCAATATAAAAATTCATAGATCCTTGTAATATGTATTTTATACTTGAAAAAACAAATGCATTGTCAAACCCAATTATTTATCACATATGGTCAAATTTTCAAATATAAAAAACAATATGTCTCGATAGTGGATTTTTATTGGAGTGATTATGATATTCTTTACTTAGCCTCATGTGATATGCATATGCAATAATTCAATAACAAAAATAAATAATTTATGTAACAAGACATTTATAATTATTGATGATTTGTAATTTACATATAAAATAAAACATATTCATTTAATCAGACATCCAATTGTTCTAACATCTTTTCTTATTTATTTAAACTATTATAGCTAACATGAAGAGGACAATTAAGAGTGTTAATAATAATCAAATACCACAAAAAATAGGAAAATGTAAGCACTAATAAAATTATTATTTTTTCATATTTCATGTCATTCCATAATTACATGAATTTATATTTCAATTATTTTGTTATAATTAAATAATAATATATCCCACTTTGGTCTCAATTGATGATATCAATAGTTATAATACAATATGCATCTTTGAGGGGGATATGCTTGTTGCATATAAAATAATGTTACAAAAAGAACAAAAAAAATAATTACTCGATGTAGTAATAGATGTCAATGTTGAAATTACTATGACATTATCCATTCCCAAAAACTTTATCTACATGCATGAACAATAAATTGAACCACAAAAATCAGTTCATTTTTGTCATTTTACTATTGCTCTCAAAACAAATTGTGATCGTGGAGATTGAGATGCAATACTAGTGGCTAATGAATCCAACATACTAGAAATCATAGCTCTTTTTTGTATATGATATAAGTTCATTATTGATTCAAAGATCAGCCAAATTTTATCTACCATTGAAGCCTATGCAACTAGCACTATTGTCGAAATATTTACATCTACCAAAAAAACATCTTTTTAAATTCTTGGTTGAATATTTTGTCGATCAGCGTACTGATAAACAAAATAGGTCTGATCAGCCAAAGTAGAAAGATTGGTCATCCAAATGTGTAGGTTTACCACATCAAAAAGGGACTAATCTCTCCTCTCATCAAGGGGAGGTTCCCTATATATATATATATATATATATATATATATATATATATATATATATATATATATAGACACACACACACACACACACACACACACACACAAAATAATACTCAAGGGTAGGATAAACCATCCATCTCTCTTTTTTTAGAGATGATGCAGATCAAAGGAGAAATCTCAAAGGAAATGATATAAAGCACTCCTCTTCTTTCAGAAGTACTATGCAACAAACCACAAGAATACTCCTAGTAGTAATTGAAAAATGTAAACAAGGATGTAGTAACTACCAGATTGAGATGTAGCACAAAGTCTCCACTTGAATTGCCAAAGAGTGAGATATGAAGGACAATGAGGGTACAAATTTATCCCAAGGTCCTTTGCACAGAAATAAAAAGAAAACACACTAAAGACAATTATGGGGGCTCAAAGTCTTTCCATAGTTGACTTTAGGACACCTTCCTAATAACTTTCACTAATTTTTCTTGTTGAATTAAAGGAATAGAAAATATATTAAGGAAAAAGACATAAAAACAGTTTCCCCAAAAACAAAGATATAACATCAAAAAGTCTAAAAAGCCACTTGCTTTCTTATTCCAATAACAAAATATGATCATGCCTTCCAATTTGGGTAGAGTTTCATTTCTAATTGTTAGAGAGATGTATTTACAATAAAAGAGAGTCTCTTATATAGCCTCTTCAAGAAGGACTCGAGAATAGTAACACATCATGTTGCATTGAAATATGTTAAAAAGAGAGGCTAGAATTTATGGGAATCTACCCATTTGCTTCTCTCAATGCAGAGAAACAAGTCACGCTATTGAAAGATTACATCTTTCAATGTCCACCTTGCGATCTGATCCTTCTTCATCATTCCTCCTTTTTTGGTTAATTGAATCGGGGTCCTTGATTCAATTTGATGCTTTGTTCTTTAATTGCTTCCTACTGGTCTTGGCCTCAAATCCTTTGAATGAATTTGGGTCCATAGATTTAAAACTACAAGGATCAGTGACTATTTCATTGTCGTAACTTTGACATCCGCGGGCATGTCACTTTCCTCAGCAATTCCTTCAATTTTGTCATTTTAGCTTGCCTAGAGGGGACCTGCCTTTCAGCCTGAAGAAATGATCCACTTTGGTTCAGGAAGAGGCCCTTGTAAGGGTATCTACCTTTCAGGTAGTCTTCAAATGGCCTTCGAGCTTCTTTATTCTAGTGGGTCACTAAGTCCTTTGTTTTGCATCTTCTTGAAGGGAGGTTGACCCTTTGGCTTTGGGGGAGTGTCCTTTAAGCTGGCAGCCGAGAGTTCCCTGCAAGGGCACCTACCTTTTAGGGTCCTTCGGTGGCCTTTTCTTTAGATTCCTTTAGAAATTTTCCCATAGACATTTCCCACAGACAATTCCCATAGACAAAAAGTCTGTAGACATTTCTCGTGGACAAAAAGTCCACGGATATTTTCCTGCAGGAAAAAAGTTCATGAGAATTATTTTGATTGATTTCTCTTTGCCTTTGGAAATTCCTTCAAGCTTTCCTCCCGTGTCTTCCGTCTTGAATTCCTTTGTACTTTTTGTCTGAAGGAATTCCTTGAGACAAAAGGTCCGAAGGAATTATGCCTTAGTATTTTTCTCGAAGGAAATCCATTTGTCTTTTGACTACCTTAAACAAAATTCTGAAAGAACTTACCTTTGCAGCTTCTTTGAAAATAACCCTTTCGAAGGGTGCTTTTGTTGAGAAAGTTCCCTCTACAAGGGCACTTATCCTTTAGGAGGCTCTCTTAAACTTTTGCATTGAACCACTCCTTTGAACCAACTGTTTAACCAAGTCGATGAACCAAGCTTTGAACCGAGCCAATGAACCAAGCTTTGAACCAAGCCAATGAACCAAGCTTTGAACCAAGTAGATAAACCCACCTACATAAGCCTTTGAACCTATAGAAATGAACCTTCCTATAGAGTCTGTAGAAACCAAGTCCATAGTTTTCTCTAACCTTGAAAGAGTCCATAGAAATCAACCTGTGAAGCCCATTGAACTTGGCCTGTAAAGTCTGTAGATTTTCTTTCCCTGTGGAGTCCATAGATATCAAGCTTGTAGAGTCCATAGATTTTTGATAAGCTTGAAAAATGAGGAATTTGAATGCCCAAGACAAATTTTGAAAAGGGAAGAGACAATTTTGGTCTGTAGGACAAAAATAGTTCAAATGTTGTCCCAAAAATGAGTGATATTTTTGGGGGACAATAGCTGGCTCTAGTTAGGGAACTTCTATCAATTGTAAAAATAATTGAAGGGAGTAGAATCTAGAGTCTCCAGTGTCTTCATGTGTACCATTGGGCTATGGAGTCATGCTACCCAAAAATGAAAGGAATCAAAAATAGAAATAAACAAAGCAAAATAGAATTAAAAACTATACAAATATACATATATACAGATGTAATAATATGATACTTCAAGAGTTGAAGTTTTTTAGATGTTTCTTCCTGAGAGATGGTGAAAATAGTGTGCCATCTTGGTAAACTAGAAGGAAACCATTTTTCCCCCAAAAATAGTGATAGGTGAATGGAGCTCTCTACTAAGAAACCTATTTTTTGCATCTTCCTCTTGGTCTTTTCTTCTTCTTTCTCCATGGCAGGACATGGTCTTCAAACTGAAAACCAAAACTCCTTGTTCTCCCTACAAAGAGTTCCTTTTGCTGACATTGGAATACAACAGTATCGTCCACCACCATAGCTTGCTATTCCACTAGTCCAGTCTAGCACATGTTTTGTTTGTCAACATCAAACCCCTAACAAACCATCAGATCATCACCTCCTTTGGTGTGAAGGAGTTTGACCTCTTCACCCTAAGCAATTTTCAATCTGAGTAATAGAGATTCACATCCAGCTATGGAAAAATTGTTGCCATTAGATTCCAAGATCCAAGCATCATTAGAAGCTGATCTTCTATGAGATTTTTCTTCATCGAAGATGTAAGATCCTTCTTGATTTGTACTATGCCCTACTAATGCTTATGATGCCTTATTTGGATGAAATCCTAGATTGCCAGCTATGGGACTTTCATCAGCCTCTACATGAGCATCCTCTATGGTCAAGAAGTAATTATCCCTACCTGAAGGCTCAAACAAAATTTGAGCTGCAAGGGCTGATGTTTGATTGAACACAATTTTTGCCTTAGACAGGTCCACACTGTGTTCTCCATCAATGTTTAATTACTCAGGATTGGCTTGTAGGGATTCAACTCAGTCATCTAAATTTTGAATTTTTTGACATGATGAATCATGGCAAATGACTGAGATGGACTTTGAAGAGAGGATGGCAGTTCATCCTTTTGGTTTTTGGGAGGGAGAGGACTAATCTGCAAATTTCAATTAGAAGGTGTAGAGATGTTCGATGTACTTACTTCTTTGTCAATCACCAAGTCTTTTGACTAGAAAGGAAGAGGGGTTCTCTACTCTACAATTTTAATTGTTAGTTGGGGTCACTCCTTTGTCTTCTCTTTATCAGCCTACTGGGCTGACTGATTCTGGGACTTGGTGAATACTGTATATGATCCTTAGACTGCTTCACCTTCACTTCTGGGTTCATCCTAAAAATTTAGGAAACCAATGTGAGAGTCACCAGTTGATTCTTCTAGATCCTCCCTGAAGAGATCAGTGTCATTTTCTTGCTCAAACTCATGTCAGAAATAGGAAACATGCTTTGTTTCTAGATATCCAACTAATGAGTTGGTTGGAGGTTCTTCAAGGGCAATGTTCATCTATGGGGGAGGAAGATAATATTGTTGCCCTGGAATTTTGGCAATGTTGCCTTGATATGGCTGACTAGGGAATCTCCTCCTTGGTATATCTTTATATAGAGGAGCAGAAGACATACCTTGTGCCATTTGCCTTTTCAAGGCTAGCAATTCATTTGCCAACTTTTGTACCATTAGGTTAGCGGTGACTATGGGTGATTATTCAGAAGATGAAGAGGGTTTACCTCTGTTTGGATCTCTCCTTATCTTTCCTGCCAAGATAAGGTCATCTTCTACCTCAGTAGCTAAGTCTTAAGTAGCAAGAAGATCTATCGGGGTAGCTCGTTTCAATTGAAAACTCACTTTAGGTAGTTGTGAGTTGATGAAGAAGTATTTGAGAATCTGAGGTGTCAGCTGGGCTACCATGGAAATCCTCTACCTCAACTTGTCGAACTTGGCAATGAAATCCCTCATAGGCTCATGAGGCTCATTCTTCATTTGAGTGATTTGGGATAGCAATGAATGTGCATCTTCTACGGGCTTGAACATTGCTTCAAAATTTGCTTTGAGTGTATCCCAGTCAGTCATTGATGCAGCTTGTACATGGTAGAACTAGTCTACAACAACGCCTTGTAGTGTCTCCACAAAAATCTTGACTACCACATCTTTAAATTTCACCCCTATAACACCACAGGCTATGCTAAGGACTGCAATGTGTTCATTAGGGTTAACTATCTCATCACCAAAAAATTTGGGGAAATTTTCTCTTGAACTACGTGAGAGTTCATGCAGAGGTGGAGTCAAGTTGAGTGTGCCAAAAGGGTTACCCTAGGGGCCTCAAACTGCCATGATTTAATTAAGAAAAATAGAGATAACCAATCTAGATGGAGTGGCTAGATTACAGAACAAAAATGGAAAAGGACTAGCTCAGCTTCAGCTTGAGGCTTCAAATTGTGCACTCTTTCTTAGAAGCTCTAGTTTTACAAACCAGATAAAATAACGAAGGTGGAGGAAGATGGTAAGGCTATAATGAATAATGGGTAAGACATGAAACAAAGTTGCTGAAGTCTGTAATGGATAAGGGTTATAATGATAATGGGTTATATCCCTAGTGAAGTCGCCAAAAACTATTGGTTGAATATTTTGTTGATTAGTGTACTGACAAAAAAAATAGGTCTGATCAGCTAGAGTAGGAAGATTGGTCATCCAAATGAGTAGGTTTACCACATCAAAAGGGGACTAATCTCTCCTCTCATCAAGGGGAGGTTTCTTATATATATATATATATATATATATATATATATATATATATATATATATATATATATATATATATATATATATATATATATATATACAGAAAATAATACTCAAGGGTAAGAGAAACCATCCATCTCTCTTGTTTCATAGATGATGCGTGTAGATCAAAGGAGAAATCTCAAGGGCAATGCCAAAAAGCACTTCTCTTCTTTCAAAAGTACTATTCAAAAAACCACAAGAATAATCTTGGTAGTAATTGCAAAATGTAAACAAGGATGTAGTAACTAGCAAATTGAAATGTAGCACAAAGTCTCCACTTGAATTGCCCAAGAGTGAGATATGAAGGATAATGAGGGCACAAAGTCATCCCAAGGTCCGTTACATTGAAATAAAAATAAAACACACTAAAGGCAATTATGGGGGCACAAGGTCTGTCCACAGTTGACTTCAAGACACCTTCCTGACAACTTTCACTAATTCTGCTTGTTGAATTAAAGGAACAAAAAATATATTAAGAAAAAAGAAATAAGAATAATTTCCCCAACAACAAAGATATAACAACACAAAGTCTAGAAAGTCACTTGCTTTCTTATTCCAATAACAAAATATGATCAACAATCTGAGCTCAAAGTCTCAGTAATGCCTTCCAATTTGGGCAGAGTTTCATTTATGATTGTTAGAGAGAGATATATTTACAATAAAATAGAGTCTCTTATATAACCTCTTCAAGAAGGACTTGGGAACAATAACACATCATGTTACATTGAAATTTGTTAAAAATACAAGCTAAAATTTAGGGGCATCTACCCATTTACTTTTCTCAATGCAGAGAAACAAGTCACTCTATTGAAAGTTTACATCTTTCAATGTCCACCTAGCGATCTGATCCTTCTTCATCGTTCCTCCTTTTTTGGTTAATTGAATCGGGGTCCTTGATTGAATTTGATGTTCTATTCTTTAGTCACTTCATGTTGGTCTTAGCCTCAAAGCCTTTGAATGCATTAGGTCCATAGATTTAAAACTACAAGGATCAACAACTATTTCATTGTCATAACTTTGACGTCTGTGGGCATGTCACTTTCCTTAACAATTCCTTCAATTTTGTCATTTGAGCTTTCCCAGAGGGGACCTACCTTTTGGGCCTGAAGAAATGATCTACTTTGGGTTGGGAAGAGCCCCCCGCAAGGGTATCTTCCCTTCAGGGGGTCTTTGGATGGCCTTCGGGCTTCATTATTTTGGTGGGTCACTAAGTCCTTTGTTTTTCATCCTCCCAAAGGGAAGGTGACCCTTCAGCTTTGGGGGAGTGTCTTATAAGTTGGCAGTCAAGAGTCCCCCGCAAGGGCACCTACCCTTCGGGGTCCTTTGGTGACCTTTTCTTTGGAGTCCTTCGGAATTTTTCCCACAAACATTTCCCATTGACAATTCCCATGGACAAAAGGTCTGTAGACATTTCCCGTAGATAAAAATCTGTGAGAATTATTTTGATTGATTTGTCTTTGCCTTTGGAAATTCCTTTGATCTTTCCTCTCATGGCTTCTTTTCCAAATTTCTTTAGACTTTTTGTCCGAAGGAATTTATTTAGACAAAAAGTCTGAAGGAATTATGCTTTAGTCGTTTTCCTGAAGGAAATCTCTTTGTCTTTTGACTGCCTTAAACAAAATTCTGAAAAAACTTGCCTTTGCAGCTTCTTTGTAACCAACCCTTTCGAAGGGTGCTTTTGTTGACCAAGTTGCCTTCGCAAGGGCACTTGTCCTTCAAGAGGATTTCTTGAACTTTTGCATTGAACTGCTCCTTTGAACCAACCACTGAACCAAGCTTTGAGCTAAGCCAATGAACCAAGCTTTAAACCAAGCCGATGAACCAAGCTTTGAACCAAGTTGATGAACTAAGCTTTGAACCAAGTTGATGAACCAAGCTTTGAACCAAGTGGATGAACCAAGCTAACTGAGTGAACCGAAGCATTGAACCTACTGAATTAACTGAAGCATTGAACCAACTGAATGAACTAAAGTATTGAACCAACCGCTGAACCAAGCTTTGGTTTAAAGTTTCAATGGTTCATTCCCTTTGATATGGTTAAGTCCTTTTGATCCTCATTGAACCAAATGCATTGAACATGTTAAACCTTGAACCCATTGAACCTTTGAACCAAAGTGGTTCAATGGTTCAACGGTTCAATGGTTCAAGCCTTCTTCTCTTTGATAAGTGTTTTGAAGCTGTTGAACCTTGAAGCGGTTGAACTTTGAACCTTGATGAAGCGCTTAACTCTTATAGGTGACATTGAACCTTTGAACTTATTGAACCCATTGAACCAAAATGGTTCAAGGTTCAATGGTTCAATGCTTCAATGGTTGGATCCTTGCTTAGATGCTTGCTGATGGAGATTTTTGATTGAACCAAGGCATTGAATCAATCCTAAAAATGACTAAGTGTTGGAAAATAATTCTTTTGATTGAACCCACCTGCAAAAGCCTTTGAACCTGTAGAAATGAACTTGCCTGCAGAGTTTCTAGAAACCAAGTCCATAGTTTTCTCTAACATTGAAAGAGTCCATAGAAATCAACCTGTGAAGCCCATTGAACTTGGCCGATAGAGTCCATAGATTTTCTTTTCATGTGGAGTCCGTAGATTTCTTAAAAGCTTGAAAAATGAGGAATTTGAATGCCTAAGACAAATTTCGAAAAGGGAAGATATAATTTTGGTCTGTAGGACCAAAATAGTTCAAATGTTGTTCCAAAAATGGGTGATATTTTTGGGGGACAACATAAATGATTCTAGAATTAGAGGATGGAAATATTTAAGATGACACAACAAAGGTAAACTTTTACTTACACAAATACTTCACATTTTTTAATCTATATCATTAAATCATTAAACTAAACTATTTTTTGAACATAAAAACATTACCTATATGGACATTTTGAGCATATATTTGTAGAATTTGAACCAAGAACATAGTCTAATGAATTTATACTCGACTTGTTTAAAAAATTGGTCAGACAACAAGGTCCGCAAATAGCTCTTATAACTAGCCACGCAACATTTGTCACACCATTGAACGCTGTAAATATTTTCAATGACTTATCTACACTATTGGATGTAAAAATAAAAGTGTGTTACATGTTTCTTTATCTTGGTTTTGATCTAAAATTTGTCTCAATGATTTTTTAAACATCATCACAAAAACATGGGTCTAGGGTTTATAGACCATTATATGCAAGAGATATATGTACTCGACTTTATTTTATTTCTACTATCACTTAATGATGAGATGTTTTTTTCTCCTTCTGCCAAAGAGCTAAAATAGACACATTAGTAGCATTAACACCTCAAATATTATGTTTTATAGGTTGAAGTAATGTTGACAATACAAAACATATACTCAAAGTTGTTTCAATCTACCTACAATAATCACATCTTCATAATTCAATCATTGCAACCTATGTAGGATACAACTTTTAATTTTCCTTCATGTCATAAATAGAGTTCATATGAATATACCCATCACCTTATTTAAAATATTATAGAAAACAAAAATGCTACCATAAAATGCACTCTCATAGGTCTACCATTAAAGGCAGTGCTCTATGCATTTATATATATAACACATAATGATTACATGGCATATAAAGCCAACACTATATATCTATTTAGAGGATTTTCATTGTATGTAAAATTCACTCTTCAAAAACAAATACTCATTCTAGGCACTGATGTAATAAATAATAAGTAATGTCTTCCATCTATTCTTAAACTCTTTTTTGCTTTCAATCTTTATGCAATATATTTTCAACAATTTATTCCTCCTATCATAGCATAGAAATAGGTACATGTTTCAAGAACCAATGGTGATCTTCCCTATGCATAGTTCCAAACTAAAATCTATG
>JARHVA010005573.1:1112500-1130000 GCA_037957365.1 Torreya grandis | reverse complement strand
TCTTGGGATAGCCCTAAATAGAGGACACTACTACCAATATCATGACACTACTGCCACATTTCTAATAATGATGTTATTGTACAATTAGGGTTTTGAAACAAGGATCATGTTTGAGACACTCAGACCAGCTACCACCTCAATCTCTAGCCTTGATTTCATACATCTCAGTTATCTTGCAGCTAGGTTCTTACTTGTACTATTTATTACTATTTTTAGAATATTCAAAGTTAGTCAATTTAATAACAAATCAGTGGTTGTATTTATTACATAATATTACACTTATTTATCATACTCATCTCTTTAACAAACATAAGAGTTACATTCACTAAGTCCTAAAATGTTAAAATTTTTAGTGAACCCACCTTAATTTTAACATTATTCAAACCCTAACCCTAGATGCTCTTAGTTTTCGTATCCTTTTTGTGTCTATACTTAAATATTAGTTTTTAAATATTATATTTGTTTCAATATTTAATTTCTGAAATATTTTCTAGATTAAATTTATTTAAAGGTTCAACATATATAACAATTTATTTTCCTACTCCCCAAACTACAATGGTAAAATTCAACAACTAATTTGATGAAACATATAAGAGATAATTTCAATATTTTTTTAAACGTTCAATTATACAGGATGACCTTATTAATATTATTTATGAATAAAATCAAAATTCAAATGATGGTCAATCTTCAACTCCCCCAGATAATAACATTGTTACACCTACATGTACAATCTATTATGAATGAGATTGATACTCTATAGGCTAATGTGTTACATCTTGAGTAGTGAACCACTAGGCCATCACATGCCTTGTATTCTCATGTTGTTTTATATACACCTTTGGCACATCACATAATGGCAACTCCTTTTCCATTTAGATTCGTGGTAGCTAAGCTTACATTATATGATGGTAAGGATAATCCAAAGCACCATCTCATAGATTTTCACATGGCATGTTTGGACTACATGTCAAATGATTGGATACTCACTAAGTTATTTCCACATAATTTAAAATATTATGCCTCATAGTGATTTTATTATCTACTAAATCAATCTATCACCACATTAAATCACTTTTTATACAAGTTTTTAGCACACTTCTCAATAAATATCACTAATAAGATCTCATATGATTAAGTTTCACGATTAAAATAAAAATCAAATGAGCCTATTGCAAAATATTATATAAGACTATATTGGCCAAATTAACTATCCCTATGGTAGATAAATATCTTCAGGACATTTTAAAATAGAGTCTTCTTCCAACATTACATGAAGCTATCTTATTTAAGAAGTTTCTAACCTTCAAAAATTTGTGCCACATAATGAAATAAAGAGAAGCCATGATTTTCTCTAGGGTCAAACTAAAATAAACTAGTGGATCAAAATCAATTGCTAAGAGTTGTATTAAACCTCCATATAAGGTAAGGGCCACTTACAAAAAGAGTGATCCAAAGACCACAATTAATTCAACCTCAAAGCCATCTCCCTACCTGGTTTTATCAGTTTCTCCATGTAGGGTTTTCACCAACCTTCTAAAATTACTAGCACATGTTTTAAAATAACACTTAATAAGTAATTCCATATCTCTCCCTATCATCAAAGAGGTTGATATGATAAAACCTCTTCCAAATAACTATGATTTCAATGCATTCTATGAACATTACATAGAATCAGGACATATAACAAATAGATGCATGAACTTCAACATAAAATACAAGATTTGATTGAGGCTAACATTATTTATGTGGGCATACCCATAGAGGTACCCAAAGTATAGAAAATGGATGTTAATTCATTGAAAATATTCTTAGATCCATTTCTAAAGTATACATCAAATGAGGTAGGGAGCGCTTCAGGTGTTCACTACTTGTTTTAGGGTCATCCACTGACAACTTTGTATCATACAATGATAGAGGAAGCACACCCATTACATAATATCATTTGTGTATACCACACTATTGTTATAGCTAAACCAGTCATCAATTTTTTAGACTAGAAGATTATTGATGATAATAGATATTAATATGCATACTATGTAAGAGACTACATAGATAATCATCCTATCTTGAGTGTTATGGTTGATAACAGGTCAACTATTAGCATGTGCACTATCACACTTCTACAAGAGTATTTGACATGTTACTGGGTAGGCCATGGACACACCAATTATGAGCTATCTCATCCACAGTGCAAATATTCTTAAAATATATACATATAAATTAGGTGGTCATGGTTGAGGGTCTTCCATATGAGTATCCTCTACCTATCCCACATCTAGTTACAACATAATTACCAGTCACATCATAGTTACCAATTAAAACATAGTTACTAGTTATAGCTTTAAGTATAATTCCTATTAGTACACCATAAAGTTTAGTGGAGCCATTACACCAGGTGAGGTCTAATTATATAATATTTCCACGTACCCACACTCTCTTATTAACACCATTATTAGATATACCCCTACATCATAAATATTTTGTCTATACTATAGGGATTCCCTTTACTCACTTTATATCGAGATCAGTCTTATTAAGCTCTTAGGGTTCTCAGCATAGGGACCCTACGTGACCTACAAAATCTTCTACCAAAAGGGTCGCTAAGAACCCTATAGCTCATAGGACACCACAATTATTGTCATAGATTCCTAGCATCACTCCATACATAAGGTCAGATATAGATCACATAATGTAGTAGATTCTAGGACCATAGTTACTATTTCACATAGCACGCATGATCCCAATTCCTTTATTTGGAAGAAGCCACATTGATAGTGAGTCTCCCATGAGACTCATCAGTTAGAATTATTACACCCTTATTGTACATACATTCCTTCTATCATGATCCTTTTACATAGTTAATTTTCATGTTGTTTATACATAGCTCATATCCAAAAAATAAAAATAAAAATACAATATGTCAAGAAATAAAAAAACATTCAAGTAATTAATAAAAAACATAAAATTATAGATCGTATGCATTTTTATTTTTACATTTATTATATTTATTAGAGATTACATATGTTATATATCTTAATATAGTTAATTTTATCACACACATGATTCAATTATTCTTGTCGAGTGCTCATAGATTGCTATAGGAATCCAATCCACTACACCAATCCATATTTGGTATTACCTACCCATTGGGTCATATACACCACTACAGGAGGTCTTCACTTGACACATTCACCTACTTGGGGGAACCCTATACATATTTTCAATTACTAATTTATATCTTTGTATACTCTCTATCAGGTTTTGCATTGTTATATCTTGATATTGATCATGCTACACTTACTCATACATTTTTTTAGTTATTATTACATTAGACTAAACATATGTAGATTTTATCTCTTATAAATATTTTTATTACATGTTCATTCAAAATTTCATTTATATCTTTCTTAGTTTAGAATTGATTATCTCTCTATGATTCTTCTATTTGAGGGCATTTAAATATGCCATTGCTCTTTGGCAATATGCCACTTCTTTTCATAGTACGTATGCTTTAGACATGTTCCCATGTCCTTGTTTATTTTATTGGTTTTGTTTGCAAACATTTGAACATGTCCTCCTATGTGTATCTAAGATAGCTTACTTGTTTCTTGTGTATTTGAACATTTGAACATGTCCTTGTATGTCTTATTTTATAAAATTTAGTGATAATTACCCATGTCCCTAGTATTGTGACCCCTTGGTCTATTTTGTATGCCACATGTGTGTTGTATATATGTTTTATTAAATGCATCATAGCATTGACCCTTGTCTCTTTCTTGTTACATAGTCTAGTTTTATATTCCACGAGGGACCTCATGCATCTACCTTTCCTAGTTAGGTGTAGTAATGGACATCATGCCTCGTCTCCCTAGGTAGTTACCCAATTTTTATTCATATTTACTATTACATATATTTTTATATTTATCTTGACACCCTCGTGAATTTTAGATATGACATACATCTGATATTAAAAAATTATGTTCAAATTATCTTACATTCTAATGTTATGTATGCAAATTATATTGTATTATTATATAGTGATCATATATGCTCTGATTAACACACATCTTGCAAAACTTTTTATTTTGAGGATAGTTTTTGCACAAGTTCAATAACTCCCATAAAAAGAGGTGGAATTCATATGGGATTTTCATAGAGATTAGGATCCTATAATGCACTCACAATACATTTTTAGCAGACAATCTCAAATGACATAGAGATCAAAATAGTTACATATAAATCATACCAAAAGGACACTAGCACACAAATTGGGACACTAGCACCACATGGCGCTGCTATGGAAGATATGGAAATTCTATTTAGTATCCCTAGTTTTAGATAAAGCTTAGATTTGCTTGAAAAGTATAGTAAGTCCACTATAGGTTTACATAGGTTCAATCATAGATTTATTAACTTTTCTTAGTTTTACTTAGATTCATACCAATTTAGATCCAATTCATACTACTTTAATCAAATTGGGGGAATCATGCATGGCATGACCATTCCCATATTTAGTTGAAATACCCATATAGAAATTATTACAATTCAATCTAGAGTCTATATAATAAGACATCAGATTTGGGTACATGTGCATGGCACATTGTTTCTGTATGCTCACTTACAAACTGATTGATCAAATGGAATGATAAATTACATGTCATTTTATATGATATATATAATTGAAATCATATTCTAGGTTGAACACCATTTTCATGCCTTACTCTATCTATAATGGTTGGCATCCTCAAATGGCCCAAAACTACCTAATGTACTTAAGTAGCCACAGATCTAAACATACCTAATTAGACATTTATAGTTACATAATGTAGTTTTAGTTTTATATGTATCTAATTCACATGGGTGGTAAATAATGGATTCATATCCTACTTGAGTTATTGAACCACCTGCATGATATGGTTAGACACACCATCAGTCCAATCTAAGCTATTCATATGTCATGATCCACCAAACATAGATAAACAATGATAGAGTCAAAATCAAAATTATTTTTTGATCCACCCACAGAAGAGGATCTATAAAACCATCAACTTAGTCTAAAATATTAGTTGATTGATCACTACACACACACACAGAGGTTGTCACTAGTTTTATGCATTTTTTTGCGTAGCTAGTGAGGTGTATTCATTCCTTAAAAATCTTAAAAATATCTTTACATAGTTTTCATTCTTTATTTAGTTTAATCTTTTGCTTTTTATACCTTTTAATTAAAGACCAATTTAATCACGTTTCAATTTCAGGACACACATGGGAGCATGATTCACATACTCAAACCCAACTTCCCACACTCAAACCTAGATTCATGAGCTTCACCTCTTAGGTAAGTCTAGGTAGGGTTCTTTTTATTTTGGCCTAGTTCTTTCACTTTGTTGTATTTATAGAATAAAGGTTGGTAATGTAATCACCTAAAATTGGTATTTGAGTGATAAGAGCACTACTTGGTACTACCTATCCCTAGATTATCCCTAAACCTATTATATAGACTATTATCACACGTATCTAGCCTTTGTGTGAGCCATAGGCCTCGCTAATCAGCCCTAAACTAGTCCTAGATCCTCATTTCTTGATCCTGACCCTTTGTGCCTAATGTTCTGCCACTTGGACACTAGTGCCATAATAAGGACACTAGTGCCACATGGATTTAGTGTCCTAAAATGGCACTAATATCCTTTCCCTCTCTTTTGACAAAAAGATATGTTTTCAAATATAAACCTTTCTAGGGTTAGCCTAGACATCTTTTAGCACACATACAAACAATAAAATATTTAAAATACATGAATTTTTGCTCTCTAACCGATATCTATAAATTAGATGTAAAATACTCATTCAAAATTGCAACATGTTGTGCATAATTAAGGTTATTAATCCCTATTCTACCCTACTTCTACATACCACCATCTACAACTGTCCTAAGCTCACATTACCAAGATATCTAGTCTCAACCGCTTGAAGGAACTAAATACCATTATAATACTAACTTCACTTGCACATGAACTAGCACTTAGGTGGGGAGAACTACATCAGGCTTCATCCCTCCTCATAGTATTAGTATGTAGTGAAATATCATCACATCAAGGTGTTGAGGATGTTCAACCTAACCCACTAACAAACACACTTTTTAACTTGTATCAAGTGGATGAGCTAGCTACATGGACGATTGGGTTTTTCTCACAAATATAGTCAAAATAGGAAATACACAAGGTTCTAAAATGCATGCACATAGGAATATACCTCAAAGATATAGACACATGTGCACCTAGAAGCCTGGGATATTCCTACACAAAGGACACTACCACAAATGTCAGGACATTAATGCTACATTTATAATAATATTGCTACACTCCAATTAGGGCACTACTATTTAGGAGGGGTTATGACACTAAGATCCTATTTACAATACTCAAACCAAGTTCTACCTCATTTTGTAGCCTCCAAATGATCTGTCTCAGTTATTTTCTAGCTATGTTCTTACTCGTAGTATTTATTACTCTTTTAGAAAATTCAAAGTTGGTCAATTATATAAGAAATCAATGGTTGTATTTGTTGCATAAATTAATACATTGATTTAGCATACTCAGATCTTTAACAAACATAGGATTTAAATTTACTAAGTCCTAAAAGGTTAAAAAAATAAGCTAAATACACAAGTGTAATGAAACCCCATGTGAAGAAATAATCCATAATAAATAAATACATGGAAAATAATATCCTACACTAACATTTAGCTAAAAATAAACTTTTTGTTTTAGCTTACTTGATGGACTTACCATATAATTAGGAAATGTAGTTGAAATTTACATTGCTTTAGTGGTTGAGATAGAGATGCCACATAAGAGGTACATAATGAGAGGATAAGGTAAAGGGAAAATATGATACATGTTGAGTTGCATAGTGATGTTGACACTCACACGTCAATATAAATAATTTTGTGTAAACGCACAATGTTGAGATATGAGGATAAGGTCAAGTGAGCCCAAAAGGATGTTTTAAAGTTGAGTGACAACATACAATAATTTTGGGATTTAATAGGTACAATGATTTGGTGATTTGTTGTAAGATTATATAACAATGTGATTGGTAGAGTTATAACATTTGTAATGTTAAAATTACAAGTTTTTAGTGTATGTTTGACAATGAATTGGCATAAATAATAATAATGCAAATTATTTGAATAGAAAGGTGATCCAAATAGATTGGTATTAACCAACAAGTGAGTGTGTGGTGTCATTTGAGTGTGGATAGGGAATGTGACGACTTTTTAAATGCTACAAAATTAGAAAGGAGAGATTTTTTAGGGAATCAACACTTCATCTTCCAAGATTCAATATATTACATGGGCCTTTAAGTAGTATTTGGTTCAAAGTGTTTCACAAGTGAATCCAAATAATCTGATGGCTCAATACAAAACATCATCTTTCCGGAATGTAATATTTTAATTTGCACAAAAGGGTGGAGATGAGTAAATAGGGAAATGTGAACAAAGAAGGGGAGGTGTAAAAATAGGATGTTGATATGTGTAAGGATGGGAAAGTGTGTAAATAAGGATGAAGTTATGTAATAAGGATGGAGATGTGTAAAAAATCATGTGTGCACAAGAAGGAAATAGAACTATCCAAGGAATGGAAGGTGCATAAATATGAAGAGGTGTGCAAGAAAGAGGAATTTACATAAAGAAAGGAAGGAGTTTTACAATGAAGAATAGATTTAGAATGAAGGGAATTCATCACAACAAATGGAACACTTCGAAATGAAGGGATAATTTTTCAGCAAAAAAAACATTTTACAAAGAAGAGAAAGCTTTAAAACAAATGCTTTTATTTAAATTATGCATGGGGATTGTGATGCTCATAAATTCCATGAAAATTTTGATAAAAGTGTGTTAAAGCCTCTTGAATATCGTAGCCCTATCTCAAAGTCTTGTAAATGCTCCAATGAGATGGTTGACTCCCTCTTCTATCATTTTCATCTACCAAATTTTCCTCATAAATATCAATTTATTCTCTCATTTTATATGTGGCATAGGTGAGGGTTATTAAATTTTTCTTTAGTTACATCACAGAAGTTTAAATTTCAAATCTATTTTTTTTAAAACAATTAAAAATAAATATAGAAATTTAAGGTTGAATTTTTGATACAATGTATGCACTTCAAATTTTTAAACTTATGTTATAAAAAGGAAAGAAATAAGTTGTATCCAAAATGGACCTACATTTCAAAAAATTTCCTATATTAAAATCAAAGTTAAAGTTTGAGCCAATATCTAATCACTCCATCCTTTCGAGGTACTCAAAACATAGATATTTTTAGAAATAATATTATTGAGCATAAACAAGAGAGAGAGAGAGAGAGAGAGAGAGAGAGAGAGAGAGAGAGAGAGAGAGAGAGAGAGAGAGAGAGAGAGAGAGAGAGAGAGAGAGAGAGAGAGAGAAATTTGAAGATCAATCACAAGTGTCTACTTAAAAATACGAATTTCTCAATTTTCTTAAAAAAATTTACTAAACAAATATTTGGTTTGTTTAGAACACAAGTCCATCCTCCCCTACTGACAACTATAAAATAAATGAATAAATAAATAAAATAAAAAATCAATTTAAAATATAATTAGATGAAAATATATTATACAAAATTTAATGGAAGAAAGTCACAAATTCATTGAATCTCCCCTTAATGAATTTTCCTATGAAATTATTATAGAATATATGAATGTATGAAATTAGTTAATGAAATTTATGATTTCCCCTTTCAAATAATATTGTTACATTTTTTTTTGAAAAAAAAATTTAAAAGTAGTTTATGTTCAGAAATTATTTTGAAAGTCAATAAAATAATTTTTGACAAATTAATATTGTTATAGAAGAAAATAATGTGACCTTAGATTAATTATTTTTTAATTCATTATTCTTATATAAGTAATAATTTAACACTTTATTTCTTTTAAAGAGTAATAAGAGTTACTATATTTTAATAACTTTTGACTATATAATATTTTGTTATCTTTTATAATAAAAGTAAAGGAGTTAGTATTTTATTGACAAATTTTAACATTATAGTTTGTTACTTTTTATGATAAAAATTGTTACATTTTAACAAATTAAATCTAACTGTAATAGAATTATTATACAATACTATTAACTGATTCTTGTGATTATGGAAACTTAGAAAAAAAATACCCTTTACACGAGGTTCAATTCTGTTCATCTCTATTTTTCTGGTGATAACAAAAGTTATGCCCTTTTAACAAGCTTCCATACAAATGGACCCAATAGTCACATCAGAATAATGAAATTGCATTTTATATGGTGAGTGGATATTGGGTTGAAAATGTCACTATAAATAGAGAAGAAAGCCATCACCAAAAGTCAGTTTTACATATTTATCCAATAAAAGTCAATTTTTATATGTAGTTTTTATAAATTGGAAAGCCATCATCACATTCACTAATATATATACATATAAATCATTATGATTTATAATAAAAAGTAGCCAAACCGTAGCATTGAAAAAAATATGAAAGTCAAAATATAGAGAGTATCTTAAGAGAAGTATGAAGGAGAAACTGGTGTTGCTGCATGTATTTGATTCTTTAGCTAAATAAAAATTATATGGACTATTAATTCATCATATTTGGAATTAAATAGGGTATCTTCGTGGGAAGGAGATTGGTTTTTATTATAGTTCTTAGTTATCATTATACCGTTTGATTAGTCTTCCTTGTGATAGTTTGTTATTTTTAAATGGATAACAAATAATGTTGTACAGTTTATTGTGAAATAAGTTTATAACCGTAGAACTTACAAACAGAACTGCATATAACCATAGAAATAAGTTTATACTCATTTATTGAATTGCAGGGCGAAAGAAATGGTTAACTATTGAAAACTACCTACTGAAAACGCTACAGTTACAGTTAAGCCCCCACAGAGGTAAAATATTAACATATTGGCTCTTTTCCTTGGGGATTTGATTAGTAGGTAGTCAGCTTTTTCTTCTTTATCCGCTCATGTTGGCTCCAATACAATTCAATATAGTTGTTTATTATTGATCAACTACTATGAAGTTAAACTTGGTCAGCAATAAGAGCATCCACTACTACCACTTTGGCAATCTTTGATTTCTGCATCTGTTCTATTTGAATAGACAGATCAAATTCATCAGCAATCTTTTTGGTCTCAGGAAGTTCAACAGGATTTGAGTTTCTGTAGATGATGTAAATAGTGAGCTGAATTATTCCTAGAAGGAAACCAAGGCCATTTGGCACCTGCAATACTTTTAAAACAATTTGATCAGAAAAAAGGGTGCTACACACAAAAGTGCAAATCCAAAAATGGGAGCATAGTCCTTGACAACAAGAAAAACCAAGAAATAAAAATGGCAGTAGGAAACGAGAGAAGATTACGGCTACGAAGATATCTTTAGTGATTAGAGAGTATCCCGACCAGACAAATGCGCTTAAGGTGTTGAATAAGGAAGTTCGAAATGGCATATACTCGAAACTTTTGGTTCTGATAACAAGCCCCTGAAATAAAAACAAAAACATCGACAATCAGGATAGGATCAATTGAGTTGCTAATAAATTTATATTATTTTTTTGTTTTTGGGTAGAGATTTATTGTACACTTTTATAGCTTTCTAAATTAAGAAAAAGGATAAGAAGGAAGACCTACCAGAACATCTAATGGTGAAGCATACATAAAAATGGAAAGGATCACACATAAAATGCCAGCCACTAACTGTCTGGTACTGTGTGTGTGCAGCACAAAAATTATAACCGTAAACAACACGACGAAAGCCATGGTCATTGATATGGTCAACTGCATTGTTTTCACCTGCAAGAATAAATTAAAGGAATCTCTGTAAGAAAAATTAACATTACATTTTTAGGTTCATACATGGAATCTAATAAAGCATTAATGGTGTTCAAAATATAGTAGCCACCTTTGAAATGAAAATCTCATAGGTGGCCTAACGTGTTACCTTATTCTTCTTAGACGCAAATATCAGAAAAGACAGAAGATAAAATATCTCTAAAACAAAGCCTGCACCATTGATTGTGAGCAGCAAAGTGCTGTGGGGTTTGACAAATGGCACTCCATAAAGTACCCAAAGAGCACAGGTGAATAAGGTACACACATATGGAAGCCTCGAGTACTCTTGGGTAGACTTGAGCTTGTATATCCCTCAGAAAGTTGCCCTGCAATTTGCCAACACAATAATAAATACTTCGATCAATACTGACCAATCACACTATATATGTCAGTAATGAATCTATATTTGACCAGTTTTTCCTTTTCATGCAATAATAACAAGAATTGTTGTTATTCGATTTGTTGACTCGAAGAAATCTGATGAACAGAGGACTTACATAATTGACAGGAAAAGTGCCAGTGAAGTTAAATTTCCTGCAGCACACGCCACCATAGAACATTAGTCATGACGACTCGTGTTTCACAAGAGTTTGCACTCTCATTAAAATCATACTAAACGCAAAGCAAGATCTTAGCCACCCAAATAAATCGCAATCTACATACAAAGTAGCATCAAATCCAACTAAGACATCACAAAACTTGTACACCCAAATGAGCAACACATCCAACCACTACAAAATAAAACCTGCACATACAAATGAACAACTAATACATAACAAGACTTGTACATGTTCCCCCGCTCGCCCACCAACCAACCACCCAAGCCCGTCATCCCCGCCCCACCACAAAGAGAGAGAGAGAGAGAGCGAACCAAATACAACTGACGCAAAATAAAACCAACTGAAAAAGAAGAATACAATGCAACCAAAAACACTCTTTGTGGTGAAAGAAAAGAATGCATATTTATTATGATACAATGCAATAAATTATGGAGTTCTGTTGGAACAAATACAATCTTGAAATAGAGTTGTATAATATAAACCTAAAATAGAAACTCAGTATTCTAAAACCAGAACATGTTTAAAAATCACCGTTTCTATTTCCCAACGTTTATGCATCGGACTTACCATTTCTATTTCCAAACGTTTATGAAAATTCCTTGTTTACAGAGTCTAATCATGTCTGCTTCAATCTTATCAATTCAATCAATGTGTCTGTACTCTACGTCAATCTTAAGCATATTCATCCAACTTAAGACATACAATAAAAAATTGTACAAATTCTATTCTGACCGGCCATAGCCCCATAGGTACTACAGTTACAATATCATATTTTTGTTTACAAACACATAGAAGATTAATTATCTTGTGTGTTCAAAGGCCAGCCATTATAAGGGATGAGGTTGGATTTGAATCGCAGGCTATTTAGCAATATCCCTAACCCTCAAACCTTGGAAAGCGAAAGGAGTTGGATTAACTATGCACCAATACAAAGGGAATGGTAGAAGACTTCATCATAGAAAGAGAGAGACTATCCTAATCCCCTTTATTCCTTGACTTTGAAGCAAAACAAAATGTTCCGATCCAGTTGATTCAGATTAGTTTTTCCTCTCAAGGAAATAGTTTATGTACGATATCAATAATTCCCACCCCAAGTTGCGGAGGCAAGGCCATTGAGCCAAAGAAGAAAATGTCTGTAGAAAATATATTTGAATCAATAGAAGGAGAAGAATCTGGTGAAGAAACTAAGATTTTCAGGTCCTTTTATAGGCCTCCACCCTGCAAATTTTAGAAATCTGATATCGTCATACACAGTGAAACACAGCTTGAAAAAGCTAATATCTAAAATATAAAGCACTAGTGAGCAAATTGCATGTAGCTTTACACATCAGAATTATTGGAAACCAGCTCAATACAATGCTTGCAGTCAACTTTTGATACGGGCATGCTTTGTGCTCACCTATGAACAGGTGATCATCTCTGTCAGTCCTTTTCTGCAGCTGTAGTTAGGCAATATCCCTATTCCGAGACAAGTAATACAGAATATAGTGCAAAGGACTAGTTCTAAATTTTCTATTTTATCTTATTTTAATTTATAACGTTAACTTATTACATTCAGCAAAAATTGTTTTCCAATTAATTCTGTAAGAACCAAATAACTTTACTAATAAATTATGTGTATATGATTTTTGTTCCCAATACTATTTTGTATTCTGCCATCATCTCACACTCAATTACACGTAGATTCTGTGTATAACATAAAAATAGATTTGCAGAATGAATACATTCAATCTTTAACACTAAATTATAATATATATATATATATATATATATATATATATATATATATATATAAACATATTAATAAGTAAAATAGATGTTTTATAAAGGAAATGTGAATGGATTGAAATGTTTGTAAGATATTAATAAATATATATAAAATTTAGATTTTTTTTTAAAATCATATAAGATTTTTTTTTAAATTATTTAAGATATATTTTTTAAAATTAATTATTATTAATAAGTATTAATTTATTTATTTTTAATATTAAAATGATTATAATATATGATAATTGAATTGAAATTTCTATTAATATTTAAATAAATAGTATGAATATATATATATATATATATATATATATATATATATATAGAGGCGAGGGTGAACTTTCATATGAATTTAAATTTTTTAATTATTAAAAGTTTAATTATATATTTTAATTGAAAATAAATTATATATATATAAATAAAATTGATAATAATATTTCTAATATTTCATGAAGAAAGTTATTAATAAATAAATTATCAAAATTATTCTTATTAAATAATTTTGATTTCTAAATACAAATTTATTTGTGTTAAATATATGTAACATTCATATGTATATTTTATTAAAAAAATTAAGAGATTGGAAAAAAAGTTGGGTTCTCATGTATTTCATAAAGGAATTTAGGTAAACTAATAAATGCTAAAATATTTTTTAGCTCATATAAATAAATAATAATTAAAAGATCCTCTAAATTGCAATCAGGGATTAAATTTATTCATGTTAAATGTACCTAACATCCATATGTATATTTTATTTAAAAAATTGAAATTGGAAAAAAATTGAGTTCTCATATATCTTATAAAGAAATTTAGGTAAACTAATAAATACTAAAATAATTTTTAGCTCAAATAAATAAGAATTAAAGGGTCCTCTAAGTTGCAATCAAAGCTTAAATTAGAAATTAAACCATCCCATGAATCTTAATATTTTTATATAATATTATTTTTTTAAATGTTAATAGAATTTATGATAGAAAAAATATTAAATAAAAATATATATTTATTATAATTTTTTATAATTTTTATGAGTTTCTTTAAATCTTAATTTTTATCTAATATAATATTTCTTTTAAAATGATTTTATTTCATAATTGAAAATTTTAAATATATTTATATGACTTGAATCAAATTTAAATTTTGATTGTAATGCAATTTTAAAAAGAAAAAATATTAATTTAAATCATTTTAAAAAAGGTAATTGATATCAATTTTAAAGTGGTTATCTTAGGTTTTATATGAATTATAATGATTAAAAAAATTATTATTTTATATTTTTTAAAGGGAAAATAAATTTCAAGTTTTATGTTAGGACCAAAATATTATGATTTTTAGATTGATTTGTAAATAATAATTAAATGGATGTCAAATTTAAAGTAAAAATTATCCATTGATGAGTAAATGGACATCAAATTTAATGTTGTAATTAAGACTCACATTATAAACAATATAGAACATATATATCTTATTGAAAAAAAAGTATTAAACATGTGTCTATTCCATGATTAAATAATTTTAATTTTTTTATCATTATTGAAATTTTCTAGTGCACTAATAAAACACATTGACTTCTATAATTAATTTTGAAGACTGCCTTTTGAGAATAATTAAATTGTTTCATAAAATATTCATTTATTAAGAATTATATTGGTATCCAGTGGGTTGTAGTCGAACAATGACGATGATGGTGTAAAAAGTGTTGTCTAGTCATCGGTACAAATTCTAGGAGATATCAAAAAGAGATGAATCTAGGATTATGCCCTAGACAAATTTAGTAGAATAGATACCCCTCAATTCTTAACACTAAACTAAAAAATTCTATACACCTTATCTGTATAAAAATAAGATTTAAATAATATATGTGTGTTTTATATATTTTTTAATCAAATAAATCTAAATGATAAAACAAATCATCTCCTTTTTAAAAGTCTATATATCTATATCTCTCAATATAAATATGAGAGTAGATAGATGTTTTCAATAATTACCACTATTCCAAATGTTGAAAACCTCTATCTACTCTTATACCAATATTTATATAAATAAGGACCTCTACTAAAATGACGAAGGCCTTAAATTTTATCGTACCATCCTTTAACCTATCGTATCAACGAAAACATGCTGAAGGAGACTTTAAAATACCAATAATTAAAATGGCTTAAGTATAAGACAAAATGAGTTGTAAATATACACTATAGGGCCAAAATGTTAACCTCCGTTGATTATTGGCTCGGCGACATTCGTTTCCTTTATATTATTTTGTTGAATAGATTTGTTTTGCTTTAATTTTACTTTGTCCTTTTCAGTACGATAAACTCCTTCCGGTCTTTGCTTTTACATTTTTCAATATAGTTTAAAATGATGCCACTAGAATCTATTAATACACTACTTACAACTTTTATTATGAGCCCTGGATGATATTAACCCCAATTCTCATTATAATTATAAAATATTCATACAACCTACGGATGAATTTGTCCAATAATTTGTTAATTCTTTTAACCTTCAGAGGCCCTACACTAAAGATTTAGTTTAGTTGCATGACGCTAACTTAAAATTCGAAAAAAAATGAGTGTGAGAAGTTTACATTCGTAAGGTGTGCAAATAATAAGTATCACTCCGATCCAAAATAATCATATAGATAAAATAATTTTTATTTAATTAAAAGAATGAAATATTAATTATATAAGATCTTGACGTTTTAGTATAATGTTAGAGAAGAAAATTGTTATATATATATATATATATATATAAACTAATTTTTATTTAATTAGAAGAATGAAATATTAAATATATATTCACAACAATCCTGTCCAACATTATATGTTTTAACATCAAAATTTTATATATTATTAAAAATTTAACAATATATAAGATCTTTATGTTAAAACGTATAATGTTGGAGAGGATTGTTATATATTTAATTTAAAAAATGAAATATATAACAATTTTCTCTAACATTATACGTTTTAACATCAAGATCTTATATAATTAATTTTCTCTAACATTATACGTTTTAACATCAAGATCTTATATAATTAATATTTCATTTTTTTAATTAAATATATAACAATCCTCTCCAACATTATACGTTTTAACATAAAGATCTTATATATTGTTAAATTTTTAATAATATATAAAATTTTGATGTTAAAACATATAATGTTGGACAGGATTGTTGTGAATATATATTTAATATTTCATTCTTCTAATTAAATAAAAATTAGTTTATATATATATATATATATATATATATATATATATATATAATTTTGATGTTAAAACGTATAATGTTAGAGAGGATTGTTACGAATATATATTTATATATATTCGTAACAATCCTCTCCAACATTATACATTTTAACATCAAGATCTTATATATTGTTAACAAATTAACAATATATAAAATCTTGATGTTAAAACGCATAATGTTGGATATATATATATATATATATATATATATATATATATATATATATCCAACATTATGCGTTTTAACATCAAGATTTTATATATTGTTAATTTGTTAACAATATATAAGATCTTGATGTTAAAATGTATAATGTTGGAGAGGATTGTTACGAATATATATATATATATATATATATATATATATATATCCAACATTATGCGTTTTAACATCAAGATTTTATATATTGTTAATTTGTTAACAATATATAAGATCTTGATGTTAAAATGTATAATGTTGGAGAGGATTGTTACGAATATATATTTATATATATTCGTAACAATCCTCTCCAACATTATACATTTTAACATCAAGATCTTATATATTGTTAACAAATTAACAATATATAAAATCTTGATGTTAAAATGCATAATGTTGGATATGATTGTTATATATATGTATATAAGATCTTCATGTTAAAACATGTAATGTTGGAGAGGATTGTTACGAATATATATATATATATATATATATATATATATATATATATATATATATATATATATATATATATATATATATATATATATATATATATATATATAAAAGAAAGTTAATTATTAATTATATATGATTTTGATGTTAGAGTACACAATTGAATATGAAGTATAAGGATAGATATTTTTAAGAGCTCCGATATATTTGATTTAATAATTAGGGTCATTTTATATTTTTTAATGTGTTTCATTCTTCCATAAGATTATATGGAATCAAATTTCAGATGTATTTTTTTTTTGCTTGTAATATATCATTTTTATGGTCCACATAAAATAGAAATCTACATACTAGCAGTTGCCTTGATGGTGTAAAGAATGTCAAAA
>JARHVA010005573.1:1077500-1107500 GCA_037957365.1 Torreya grandis | reverse complement strand
GTGATTTGCATCTATAGACATTAAATTTTAGGAAATCATATATACATTTGAATTTTATTGTGAAAAAGTATAGAATGTTATATTACATTTACAATTGTAAATGTTTTGGAAGAGGCAATTCTCTCAACCTTCTTTCCTAGGATTTTCAAACATTTACATTTTGATTATATTTCATTCTTTCAAAGCACTCAAATGTAAAATTAGGAAAGATGTATATGTCATTCAGTGATTGTACTCTTGATACAATAATAAAGGTCAACCCTTGATGATCAATGTTGCCAATGTCAATTATCATTTTATTAAGAATCATATATTGTGTTTTATGTATGGTTAGACCCCATGACATTTTGATAGGTAATTATCGATAATTACCTCACCTGATGGGAGGAATTGGTAGATGTAAAGGATTGAAACTATCCCATGGCAAACAAAAGTATTTTTTAAATTCAAAAACTCTATACATGGGTAATGAAGGTGGATTTGAATCCACATTATGGACAATATGAATAAGTTTTCCAACTTCTCCATGAACCAATCATGTTTTCACACATAGATTTGATGTTAGCATATTTTTTGTCATTTACATAGAAGCACAGTTGGACTAATTTGAGTGTAATTCTTGTTAGATGTATCTATATATTTACTTAGTTCATCTTTTAATATTGTAACTGAAGTGTTTAAAGATATTAACATTTCCTTATTATGCATTGTTGTCAATATATTATTTACATACAAATGTGTTGAGATTTTAAAATTTTGTTGTTCTTCTGCATGCATTAATATGGAAATTGTATCAAATGTTCACCACAGTGTGTGACCAAAAGACCTCCCTACATAAATTGGAAAGTCATGTATAGGTGGATGTTGTCCCATGTCCTCAATAAGTATCATCGAACAAAAAACAATGTCTCTATTAATATGATAAGTAAATGCCTCACATAATGGGATATTTATATTAGTTAGCATCTTCAAGCCTATAAAGGTCATTTCATCTATGAGCACATATTTAATTTTTCACATTGATAATTTAAAATTGTTAAGGTATGTCCCTCAAGTGGTTTTATTTCACGGATAAGTATGTGCATGGCTGAATGTATAGATGATACCTTTATGTTAAATATTGTATCACTAATTGGAGTGAGAAGAAGGAGTGGGGACTTGCCTTTGGCTACATGTGCATCCAAGGAAAATTTTATGTTGCTTATCTATTAAGATTTACCTTTTACTTTTTGTTCCCTATATTATCATTCTGAATGGGGTTGCTTGTGGCCTTTTCTGGGCATGCTTCCCAATTATGTCGAATGTTTATTTTTAGTTACAAAATAGTTGATTTATCATTGGTTGGCATGTGACACCATCATTTATATATTTGGTCATTATCTTGGTAATCTATGAAATATCGTGTGATTATTTTTAAGCTAAGTGCTAAATCATAGTGATTCTAATTGTGCCTATTATGAAAGTCTTAGTGGCCAAGCATGTCAATGTCTTCTCTCTCATTTCTCCTTGATGGGTGAATTTTTGATATGATTTCCCACTAATTCATTTCTATATCAATTTGAATATCTTGTTAATTTTCATTTATGTCAATCGTGGGATTAACATTGGTGATCTCTTCTACAGATGATCACTCAATATGCCATAGATTGTAAGAGTCCTTGAATTGGTCCAAGTCTTTAATAATGTCTTACCTATCTAATCCAATGTCCAAATCAAAATTATGGATTTGTTTGTAAAGTAATAGATACACACAACAAAATAGATTCAATGAAGATGAGTCAAAAGAGGGTTTTGAATGGATTTGAGGAAATATTAAAATAATTACTTGCATATTTATTTCTCTCCATTCATTAGTTTTTCTTCTACTATTGTAAAACCAAGATCTTATTACTTCAATGAGTGGTGTTGTCTCTAGGAAATAAGGGTAGTATAATAAAATATGGAAGGTTGTATTTAGTAGCTACATTTTATAGGGCCTTTATGAAGGTTTGTTTTCCAATAGATAAACTATAAAATCTTTGGTTACAAATTGTCAAATGTAGCTTTTATAGCATGTGGCATGTTTCTTATGCACCTATGTTGTGGTCGATAAAAGTTTATGAGAATAATTTGATGTATGCAATCATTTTTAGGATTTATATTATTATTACAAATGATATATTCTATTTAGCATATGCTTGTAGCTATTAGATTTATTTTCATCCTTTATTTCATATTTTGCTAAATATTTGAGTAAAACATGATGAATAAAAACATGTTGTCAATCCATTTTCATGCCACAATGAAATCATAATGGCATTGTGGATGTTGACTATGTCACCATTTTGTACTGGGAGACATATTTTTAACCTTTCTTTGTTGATAAGCTTGGTTAAAGTTGGTTGTATTGGCTATGAGGATTTCTATCTACATTATAAATTGGATATTTTTTTCATATAAATGTTGATTCACTAAATTCTGTGTGGCATTACACCTGATTTAAAAGTTCTTCATAATATTTATTACGATCAATATGAAATATTTGATTAGTGGTGAGCAAGCATTGATCAACAAGATCTGAATGATGTATTATATAATTGATTGTGTAAAAGTTACATGGATTCTATATTGTTACATGTTGGTTAAATAATATCCTTTTAGAATCAACCTAAAGTGGATATTCCCAATTTAATGTATCCATGTCAGGTGTGTTTTCTAACCATATAAACCCATGGATGTGTGTTAACCCTATGTGCTACCATTTGTCCCTGAGTACAATTACCATATTAGTTACTCATGGTTTGAGAGACAATTTTTAATATTTATTAAGTTTTAGAAAACAAATGTTTGGTATGATTACATGTACTAGTAATATTTAATCTGTAAATGTTTATGCACAAAATCTTCATGGAAAATTGAAAATATTATATCCATATAGGAAGATGTGAGATGTGGATTAAAAGTTATGTTTTGATTTATCTAGTAAGATGATGCAAAGAAGATTGGCCAACCTTTTGGAGGTCATAACTTTTGACCCTTAGCTTTATTTGATATCATCCATGCACCAAAAAGACCATCTCAAGAATTTTGTTGTTGTCCTAGGAGTTATACCTACCTAAAGTTTTTTTTTAATATTTTTTAGAAGCCATGCATGATCATATGAGGGTTTGAAATTATGATTTAATTATTTTTAGGTATTTTTCTATTTTTTATAAATTTTATGTTTTTAGGACCAGACATTAACTTCAACTAAATTTCATCACATGGACTAATTTTAGTATTTATAATATTTTAGGATATTTAATAAATGCATGTACTTGCATTTGAAGTTACTATCAATAACAACTACTAAAAATAGACATTTTTTTATATTTTATTTAATTTTGAATGTAAACTCTAATTTATGAGTTGAGACATATGTAGGGATGGTTTGGGTTTGTAATTATTTTAACTCATTCAATATGAATCAATTCTGAGTATTATTACAATATGTTGGCCTATTGGTAATTTATTTGTCTTCATAGTTCTCAAGTTCATTAAATGGTGGTAAAGCAAGTGTGAATCTTGGAGGAAAAAGACATGGCAAGAGTATGAGGAGGTATTGCATAGATGAACTAGATAATACAAGAGTTTTAGAGCCAAGTTTAGTAATTACCATAGGTTATCACTAATCAAAGAGAAAGAGAAGGTGGGGATGAAGTCAAAGGAGACATAAATCATGATGAATAAATGCAACAAGAAGAAGAACAACATGAACAACCACTATCAATGGAAAAGAGGATGGTTTGGGATTAAAAAGGAATAAATGAATGAATCAAAGTTGATGTTTCAGATTATGAAGGTAGTTTAGAACCAGAGGAGTTGATCGATTGCATGAATAACATGAAGAAGTTATTCGAGTGGAAGACTATGAGAGAAGACAATAAGGTAAAATTTTCATGCACAAAATTGAAATGTCATGCAATGATTTGGTGGGATCATTTGCAAAAAGAGAGATAGAGGAAAGGTCAAAAGAAAATTAATCATGGAAAAAGAAGGAGAAGAAGCTGAGTGATATTTTTTCTTGTGGATTATGCACAAACATTATATAAAAGATTCTAGAAATTAAGGTGAGAGGATCACAATATACAAGAGTATAGAGATGAATTTTATAAGATTTCCATATGAGTGGAGCATGATGAAATACAAGAGTAGATGGATGCATGGTATGTAAATTGTTTGAAATTTTCTATTCAAGATGATTTAAGTATACATAAAATTATTTGCATGGATGAGGCTTATCATTTATCTTTGAAGGCAAAAGAAAAACAAAATAGACAAGATTTTAGGAGAACGTCTCTTGGTCCAAGATGTGGTGGATCCAGTCCAAATAAGAGATGAGGTGGGTTTAATACCACCAGAGGTGGGTCTAATACCAATAGAGGTGAATCATCACATGGTATAGAAAGGCAAGATGATAATAGACAAGGGTCTCAATACCAACAAAGAGGAAGATGATTTCAGAGAGGATGAGGTTATGGTGGTGATAGAGGATTGTTTTTGAATCAGCATAGGTCTTATGTCTATTATAGATGTGGAGAAGAAAGGAATAGAGAACTTGAGTGTCCACACTATCAATATCAGGAAAAGAGGTACGAAGATCACCTAAGAGTAAATTTAGTTGAGGATAAAATAGAAGCATAGAATATTGAAGTTTTACAAGTAGATGTTGGAGAGAACCTCATGATGAGAAAAACCATGATCACTATAAGGAAGAATTTTTTTTAGAATAAATAAGGTTGTGATACATGGATATGATCAAATATTTATTAGACAAGATGTAGTTCTAGTGGAAAGGTATGCAAAGTAATTATAGGTGGTGGTAGTTGTGAAAATATGGTTTCTAAAGAAATGATAGAAAAACTAAATTTTTAATGTGAAAAGCATCCTAATCCTTATTGGATTTAATGGTTTAAGAAAGGTAATGAAGTTACAGTAGATAAAAGGTGCTTAAAAAATATTTCTATGGGAAAAGCTTATAATGATGAAATATGGTGTGTTTTTATTCTAGTGGATGCATGCCATGTGTTATTGGGGAGACTGTGGTAAGTTGACAAGAAATTAATTCATAATGGGTGAAATAAAACATCCATGTTTTGGAAAGGTGGTGAAAAGGTATTTTTTACCTCTTAAAAAGGAATACAAGACAGAAAGCATGATCTCTACTAAATAATTTGTCCAATATATGAAGGTGGTTGGTTGTTGTTATGTATTTTTTTTTAAAAATTAAGAAATAGAAATGGTGCCAATAACAATAGAAGCAATAAGAGTGTTGAAAGTAAATACATTATGCCTTAGAGGACTCACTATTAATACCATCATATCATTTGATAATCATTGAAGTGCATGTTAAAACCTCAATATTTAGACAAAGGATACAATTAAATGATTATTTAATATAAAGCTATTATAAATTATTATACTATATTTTTCATTATCATTTATGAATTTTTTAAATAAATAAATTTTCATAATACGTAATATAAAATATGATATAGTTCTCAATGAAAAAAATCAATATATATTATAATTTTCAAAATTAAATCAACTATTCTAAAAAAATTATCAAGTGAGTATTTTTTGTAGTCCATTGGTAGATTGTTATAATTTTAATTTTTCTACTATATAAAAAATTTCATTTTATTATTCTTTATGACTTAATCAATCTATTTCATTTTATTGATAAAATATTTGAATTGATGCTTCAAATAAATTATGTATGGTAATTTCAAAATGTACTACAGTCATAATATTGCAACAAGGGTATTAAACGGCCCAACTCCTTGACTACCATTAAAGGTATTCTTATTGTATGCAAATATTTTCATTTAAGATTTGTTTAGGGATATAGTTAAGCTTGTTAAAAAGTATATAACCCATTTCTGAATGAAGATGGGCCTTTGAAATGGTTTTTATATAAATTTCTATACATTTCTATGATCAATATGGGTTGAAATACTGCCACCATTGATTTTATAATTAATGTTTGGCTTGTTTTGATTATGGAATATTTGGGAAAACATATAAGTTTATTTTCATGTAATAAATGGATTTAAAATTATTTATTGGAAAGGTAGGGATCATTAAAAGAAGTATTATAAATAAACATAAAATTTTATTTAGTAAAAAGACTAAAATATATTTTAAACTAGGAATTTAATCTCATTAGTGGGTGTCTCATAATTCACATTGGTAATTATAGTTTTAAAACAAAATATATAATCTTTAATGTAATCATTAGAGCGTTATCTAAGCTAAGACAAGTAAATAATTATATCCTTTCAGATAACATTGACTTGAAAGTGTCCCAAAAAAATTCAATGTGAATTATAAAATATTAAATTAAATAACATATTAAAATATTGAACCAATTAAGTGCATAATTTATCAATCTTATTGGAAATAATTTCTTCTATTTTTTTATTTTTTATTTAGTTATTATTATTTATCCTGAGTCGCATTTAAGAAAAAATTACAAAAGAGATATGCGTATTTATATTGAATAGTTTCAACTTTGGAGTTATAAATATAATTTTAAATGGATATAAAACAATCTCATAAGCTAAATTGTTTAAAATAATATCATTAGAAGTGTCTTTAAGTTTTAAATTTTGAACTTGAAAAAAATATTGATTTTATTTTTCAAGCCACATATTGTATGTATCATAGTATTAATTTTGATATTTCATTAAAAATAAATAATAGGTGAAGAAGTATAATAAATTAAAATAGAATATTTTCTTACAAACATAGGCCTAAAAGCATGTAAATAGTTTGAAAAATCCAATGAGCAAGTTATTACTGAAACATAGGATCCAAATTTATAATTAGAGGATGTTAAGACACATAAGAAAGAATAGAAAGATATTGAAAAATATGATAAATTAAATATTCATAGAAAACAAATAAAATATAAACATGTTAATAATTTGAAAACATAACATTTTGTGAAGGAAAAATATTATAAAAAAATTATAGCTAATGAATAGATTTATAATAAACTTTCCAAATCAATTTATAATAAGATAAATTGCGACAATAAATTTCTTATAATATATTCATAATTATTGATATCTTTGTAATAATAACTATAGCATACTTATTAATATTAACAATGTTTTCATCTTTGTGTATTGCTTCTAATTTGGCCTTATCTAAAAAATAAAATAAAAAATCATTTTCAATCCAAAAATCATATTGAGAAGTTATAACATTAACTTTATTACCATCACTATCACTCAAAGAAGAAATTTTAGTCTCGATATGATAATGTCCATTTAAATCTAGATTTTTCTCTATAATTTTTATTCATATTTTTACATTATATAAAGGAGCCAATTGGTTAAGGTTTTTTTCTCCTATGTACATCCAAGTTAGTTCATATATATATATATATATATATATATATATATATATATATATATATATATCGTTTGAGGTTATCATTTTTCCCCTAATAATTTGTTCTCACATATTAAGTTTTCACTTTAAATACTCATAAATCTTCATAAATGAATGCAACATCAAATATATTCTTATCATTTATATATTTATTTGAAATTATTTAACAGAAAATTATTTGTTATGAAATTTTCATTAATATTATTGTCACTATCATAATAATCGTATTCATTATCATCTATATTATTTACTAAAAACATATACCAATTTTTTTTAAATATTTAAAAACTTATAATAGCTTTTATATCATTATATCTAATACAAAATAATTTTTACAACTTAAAAATAAAATAAAAATGTTTGAAATTTTAAATTCAACAAATCCAACTCATAAACTCCCAAAATAAAAATGTCTAAAACATAAATACGAATAAGGGACCCAGGTTCTTAACTTACAAATACCAAATTAAATAGAGAACAGAGAAATTCTTAGACTATTTTAGGAGGGGTTTCACCCTTTATAAAGGGTGAACAATTGGAGTTCAATTTATTGGTACCTGCTTGGTACTATTGTTTTTATTTAGAACAAGTATTTGTTTTTAAAGTTAATGTTAACCCGTGAATAACGGATTCATGGCCATCTAATCAGATCCCTGTTTTCCCATTATACATGTGTTTGGAAGGGTCTAAAAAATTTGGCAGATGTGGAAAGTGTGACGCTGCATGTTTTAACTGCACGTAAATTTGTATTCATTATTTTTAAATAGTTATTAGTCTCTATTAGCCAGTCCAATGAAATGGATTTGGTTACATTAAATTTTTAAGGGCCTTTTACCAACCGTAAAAA
This sequence comes from Torreya grandis, assembly GCA_037957365.1. Lineage (NCBI taxonomy): Eukaryota > Viridiplantae > Streptophyta > Pinopsida > Cupressales > Taxaceae > Torreya > Torreya grandis. Next base: position 1,099,234 of record JARHVA010005573.1, on the reverse strand, counting down.
TATTGCGATGTTTACCATAGGCAGATGAAGTATGTGTCTTCACGTTAGAGACTGATAAATTGTTGTGACAGCCAGAGCATCAATACAAAAGCGAAGATATGTAGAAAGTAGGAATGCTCTATCAAAATTTTATATATATATATCTATATATATTTATTTATATTTATTTATATTTATATATATTTATATTTTCCATCCCGATGGAGCATAGCCTTTGCTTATAGGCCAGTACTAGAGCCACATGGCCTTTGTTTAATAGGTTTCCCCACATAAGAAAAATCTAAGCTTGAATCTCGCAAACTCATAGGAAAGAGGTCTCTCTCATTTAGTTTTATATTTTTGATGTAACATTGATTTCCCCGCCTCTCCATAGTTTTAAAGGGTAGTTCAAGGTTTGTATCCAAAGGACATATTCCTTCCCCCGGCCCCCTCCCATGTGTTGTGTTTTTTAATAATAAAAAATTGATGATAAATGATTTATAAAATATTATTTACAATGCAATAGAAATATTAGAAGTGAACAATTAAATATATAGTATTGATGATGATAACTATTTTTAATATCTTTTAAATAACATTTATAAATTTATATTAATTAGTAAAAAAAATTAATATCTTTTAAAATGTATATTTTTCTTTCTAGTTTTTGTTATTTTTTATATTGTTTATATATTTTGATTTTTTATACGTGAAATTATAATTTTATCTTTCTTTTTGTTTCTTATTTCACACACACACACACACATATATATGGTATTTTATCAAAGTAATAATGGGACAAAGTGTAATGGAGTGAGTTGTTTAATTTTATTTTTACATTAAAATATTATTATGAAGTTTGGAGCTTTTTTTTTTTTTTTTTCAAAAATATGTTTTCCAACTCAACATATTGGTGTAGTTAAATAGATGCCATTATTAACATGAATATGAAATTGAAAGAGAAGATAATTAAAACTCTTAATAAGTGTGATATGTGAAAATTACAAGATAATAACCTAAGATTAATATCTCAAAGTATATTTCAAATAAGATATATATACAAGTTTATAATATCACTCTCTCTCACACACACACACACAATTATTTTTTAATATTAATATGTTGTATTATGTTAATGAGATGTAGGATGAATAAGTTAAAGAGGTTGGTTATTTCAAGTGTCATCTAGATTTAAATTTTAGATGGTCGTTGTTAGTATATTTGATATATGTGTTATATAATAACTTGAAGATTTACATTCTAATTATGTTCTACTTTAATTCGTAACTCCAATAAAAAATGAATATCTAAAAAAAATGTAATGTAATATAATATAATATAATATAATATAATATAATATAATATAATATAATATAATATAATATATCATATATCATATATTATTATAATATTATAATAATAATATTATATATATGAGATAGAATTAATAATAATAGGTTTTGAATGATATGATTATAAATTTACATTTTATTTTAAAATTTTATTTTATTAAACAAAAAAATTATATTATTTCGATCAAATAACTTATACCTTTTAAGACAATTAATAATCTTATTAATTGACAAGACCATACAAAAATTAGATCTTTTCCAAAATAAAATAAAAAATAAAAAATAAAGAGTCAAAAGATTTCACATTACCCCACACACACATATATATATAATTATACGTAGATTTCTTTTTGTGTGGGCAAAGATGACATTTTATAAGAAAAATGCATGCCCAACTTTGATTCCATTTAGAATTATAGATGAATGAAACGTATTAACAAATTTTAAATAACACGATTTATTAAATCAGATGTGTTGGAGTTTGGACAATTATTTGTCTTTATCTGAGATATTTTATTGCATTCTCTAGCATCAAAATGTTAACATAGTTAATATTTAATTCAGTTTTATTAAAAGAAACATGATTTTATTTAAAATTATATATCTGTTTTAAAAACATCATGGTATATATTATTTCGATGGATAGTGACCCCTCCAACATTACCTGCACGCCTTCATATTTAAAAAATGTAAACTTTTCAAAATTTATTTTTCAATTTTTAAGGTAGTGTCATTCAAGTATTCGATATATTTTTATTTTTATTTTAAGATTGTATGAATATTTTATAATTATAATGAAAACGGGGTAGTAACTTCACTCGAGCTCATTGCAAATTATATTGAAAATGCAAAAGCAAAGACTATTCAATAAATAATAATGAAAAGGAAAGAGTATATACTTAAAAGGGTAAGGTAAAATTTGAAAAATTAATATTATTTAACAATATAATATAAATAAAATGGATATAATTTTTTTTTTCTAATGTAGTTGTATTTCATCAAAGTAATTTTTTGGCAATATAATTTATATTTACAATTTATTTGGTCTTGAGTTTAATCATTATAAGTATTGGTATTATTAATTGGTTCTTCATTATACCTTTTCTTAGTACGAGAGGTTTAAAGTTTTTTGGATGTTTAAAAGAGTTCTTTATTTATATAAGACATTGTCATTAGGAGTACTGCTTCATACATAGATAAAAGACTTCAGCATTTCGAATAGCGTTACAGCGCGTGACTTGTCTATATATAGTGTTGACATCTATTTAATATGAAAAAGTATAAGACTTAACATTAAAGATATAAATTAAATAAATAAATAAATATTTAATTATGTTAATAGGCATTGTAAAATGATAGTGTAATGATTAGGTTCTGCTATCAAGTGAGCTAAATAACTTTGCCAATTAAATCAACAACTATTCACTGTTTCATTATTTTGACAAATCAATCTAAAAATAACAATATTTTAAGAACATTACACATTTATTTTCCGAAATAAATTTTTTAAAGCCTGATACTTTAAATCGATTGAATTTATGATATTTTTCAATAATTAATAAGAAAATTTAACATAAAATAAAAGAATTTTTAATCCTTATAATTTTATGTAAAATCAAAGGTATGCACTTTAGAATTGATATATATTACCTTTCAGTAAATTATTTTAATTGATATCTTTTTCTAAAACTTAAATTATAATAAAAATTTAAATTTTATGGTGGTATGATTATATTTAGATTTTTTAGTTGTAAAATACATTCAATTTTTTTTAATGGTTACATTAGATAAAAAGTAAAATTTGAATAAAACATTAAATATTATAAAAAATAAAACTAAATATATACTTTTCTCTAAAATTTCATTCTTCTATTATAAATATACATTTTTATTTAATATTTCATTCTTTTATTATAAATTATTAATATTTGAAAAAAAAATTTAAATATATTTATTTTAAAAATTTCATGATAAAGTCAATAATTAGTTGATAATGACTTTTTAGTTACTATTTATTTATTTATAGATATTTACAAAAAATGAGATTGGTATCATACCTTAAACGAATTTGATGGAATACACCTAATTTCACTAAAATATATACAAATGTATATTTGGAACATTTAGAAAGAATAAATTTTTATTAAACTTATAGCTTTTATAAAATTTACATTTAAAGATGAGAGTCATTTAATAAGAATAATTTTAGGATACTTGTTTATTAATGATTACTTCCATTTTATTTGTGAAATATTATAAAATATATTAGAAATTTATTTTAAAAAATTGTATTATAAATATTAAAATCACCTTTTAAAAATTATTATTTCTTTTTCATTAAAATGTAAATATTTTTAATAATTGAAAATTTTAAATTTATTTGAAATCTTATTTTCATCTTTAAAAATATATATATATATATATATATTAATTACTTTATTATTATTAATGATATTTTAAATATTAAAAAATAAATTTAATTAATCATATATTACATTAATTATTTGAATATATTTTTGTGAAATTTTAATCTTTATAAATTATCTATACGAAAATAAACTCCAAATTTTAGATTACACATGGACATTACAATGTAGTCAAACTACCTTATAAAACCCCTAAAGCTTTAAATCAGATTTTACCTCCATATTTGATACCGGGCCACATCCTTAATCAACCTATTTAATACAATTCCACTTACCCATTTTGATAAGCAATTATCAATGCAATGCAATGAAATATGATTCGTGAAAATGGAGTCCACCATGCAATGAAAGAGATGTATAGCTAAAACACAACAAGGTGACGTCATGCTATCAAATCTATGTTTTCAAGCATGTTTTGAAAATAAGATGGCCAACACATTTTGTTAAATAGATACCATCCGTTGAATGTTGGCAGCCCAAAACTAAAGTAAGGAATGGGATAAAACAAAATAAACGCAATTAACGATAAAATAAAAAGGAAAAAGAAAAAGAACTCTCAACCATCAATAAGAATTCTCATAAGAAAGTTGTGAATGTTGGTTATCTTTTGGTCATTTTTATAAGTATAGAGTTTACTTATGATACCCCAAAAAAAGGCCAACTTTTCAGAGATTATAATTTTTAACTTGTAATTTTGATTAAGCATTTTCATGTGTTAAAACAATCTCTTCGAAAAGTTTGATTTTATTTTAAATCACTCTATTTATTTAGAGTTGATTTCAATATTTTTTGGAAGCCAAACATGATCATTTGAGGATCTAAAATTAACGTTTAATAAATGTTTTGAAAAATATCCATTTTTAAAAATTGTATATTTTTAGAACTGGACGTCAACTTCAGTTGAATTTCATCTCATAGACTAATTTTAGTATTTAGGTTATTGCAAAAAAAAAATAGAGCCATAGGTGCTTGCATGCGAAACTTACTATAAATAATGGTTACTAAAAATAGATGTTTTTTTTTTAAGATTTAAGATTTTTTGAATTTTTGCATGTCAACTTTAAATTTTGAGTTGAGGCTTATTTAAGCATGGTTTGAGCCTATAATTATTGAAAGTCATTCAATACAAAGCAATACAAGTTACTGTTCAAAATCTTGACTTGTTGATAATTTTTTTTGTCTTAATAGTTTTTGAGTTCATTAACTTAACAATAGAGGAAGAATAATATTAATTATAATTTATGAAGGTTAGTGCTGCAAAATTCTACATTCTTTTAATTAATTTTTTTAATATATATTAAATAAAAATTTATTATGAAAGTTGTTGTACTCTTAGAAATCAATTTTTATTGAATGTATAAATTTAACATTATAAAATAAAATAAGATAGAATAAAAAATTTAAATATTATAATACATTTTTTCAATTTAAATTTTTATTTAAAAATTATTTCTGCATAATAAATTTATTCTATCAAAAATTGTTTATAGTATAAATATATATTTCCTTAATATCTATCCTAAGTAAATTATTTAGATTATTTAAATTTATATATTTCAATGAAAACTTTGTCTTGTTTAAATAAATTTGTTTATAGTATAAATATATATTTCCTTAACATCTATCCTAAGTAAATTATGAAAACTATTTAAATTTTTATATTTCAATAAAAATTTCGTATTATTTGTTTACATAAATTTTCATATTTCAATAATTATTTATATATATTTAATTAATTATTTATATAAATATTCATGGGACAAAGTATGAAGTTACAACAAATAAAAATATCTAATGTAATTTTTCTTTTATGAAATGTTTTACATATTAAATGTATTTTTTAATGTATAAACTTGTTAAACTATGAAAACTATTCAATCTCCATATTTTAATGAGCTCTTTTTGTTAATTGTTTATATATAAAGTATTATATCATCACGTACTTCTCATGTTTTATATTAATCGAAATGGGGTCTAGATTGATTGATAAAGTCTGGGTATTTATTAAGATGAAGTCTTAGGTTCAATTTCCATTGGCTTGTCTGTTTGCCACAGGAGTACTTTGATCGACTTTCTTGAGACCAACATTTCTAAGGGTTTGTCAGCAGTACGAAGGTGATATAAAACTTGAGCTCTTGGTGGTCTGTACTCACATCAGTTCCTGATTTGACAAAATATTAGGAGACTATTCTCAAAGTGTAAAATATAATAATGCTCGTAATTTTTTAAAATATGTATCATAAATTTTTTTAAGAAAGGAAATTTTTTTTTACAAATAATATTCTTAAAGTAAAAGTGATCATTAAATTTATTTCACATTAATAAGATCTTAAATTTTCATTTTAATAACCACCAAACATTTTATAGGATTATAACACATAAATCCATTAGTTAAAATGATCACACAACCTAAATTATTGATTTTTAATTTCTTATAATTATAAATGTGTAAATTTCATAAATTAATTAAAAAATTTATATAATATTCATACTTTATTTTTTATAAACATTATTTGTTAAATTATATTTTTAATAATTAATTATATTTTTATTTGTTATTTATTCACTTCATTTTATTATAATATCATTTTTTATTTTAAATTACATATAATAATTTATTAAAATCTTTATATTTTATTAAAATTAAATAAATCCTAAATTATAGTAAAAGTTATTCTAATATTTCTACCATCCTTATGAAATAGGATTTTGGTCTTTTATGATGTGTTTATCAATCACCAAACGTTAACTCTCTTCCCTTAATAGTCCAAATCTTGAATATGCTCACCCTTTACACAAAAGAAGAAAGGAAGGAAAAAATAAATAAATGAAAATTCGTGCATACATGTAATTATAATATGAATATTTAATACTTTAAAGTTTTTCAATGCATTTCTCTCTCAATTATTTAGAATGATCTGTATCCCACAATTCTACTCTTGTATAGAATATACCCTTATTAAAAACATGCAGGTGCTTTCCTATTATAGTTATTTTTGTACCATTTCCTTTGCGAATCTGTACGTGTTGACAACGAATCCTTTGCACTATATTCTGTATTACTTCTCTCGGTATAGGATAAGTACAGCTGAAGAAGAGGACGGACAGAGATGACCGTCGGTTCATAGCCATATCAAAAGTTGACTGCAAGCATTGCATTGAGCTTATCTCCAGTAATTCTGATGTGTAAAGCTAAAAGCAATTCACTGTGTCTGACGATATCAGATTTCCAAAATTTGCATGATGCAGGCCTATAAAAGGACATGAAAATGTTAGTTTCTTCACCATCTTCTTCTCCTTCTGTTGATTCAAATATATTCTTTTAAAGACATATTCTTCTTTGGCTCAATGGCCTTTCCTCTGCAGCTTGTGGTGGGAATTATTGGTATGCTACTTAGACTATTTCCTTATGAAAAATACTAATCTGAATAAACTGGATCTGAAAATTTTGCTTTGCCCCAAAGTCAAGGTTTGAAGGGGATTACGATAGTTACTCTTTTAGCATTACGTTTGTATTAGTGCATAGTTAATCCAACTGCTTTGGCTTTTCAAGGTTTGCGGGATATCACCAAATAGCGTGCGATTCACATACGGCCTCATCGTATGGTCGGTCATAATAAAATTTGTACAATTTTTTGTTGTAGGTCTTATGTTGGATAAACATGCTTATGTCAGAATCCAAGTGAGCATGCAAAAACAAGAACTCAAATAAATAAATAAATAAGAAATAACTCAATTGCTACTGCAAATTTTTGAAGAAAAGAGATTTTATTGATCTTCAAATTTCCTCGCTTACAATCCAATACGTTTTTAAATAGATTTGAAACCAAAAAATAAACTAATTGATTAACTAATCGTCTAACCACTTAACTAACTGATTGTTAAGTGCTTAAACTAACTCATTGCTCAACTATCAGTTTACTAACTGATTGTTTCACTGTCAATTTACTAACTGATTGTTCCACTGTCAGTTTACTAACTGATTGTTCAACTGAATGTTTAACTGCTTGCATGACAAAATGAGGGAGCTGGGAGAAATTATCTCCAATTAATACTGAATTTTTAACACTCCCCCTTAATTTCTACCACTTACAATTTTAGCATTTACAATGCCTAAATTTTGTCTCAAATAATCAAAAGTCTCTTTTACTAATGCCTTTGTAAATATATCTGCTAATTGATCTTCAGATCTGCAAAAGCCCAGATGGATTTCTCCATTATTCACTAACTCTCTGATAAAGTGAAATCTTGTATCAATGTGCTTGCTTCTCTTGTGAAACACATGATTTATTGATAAAGCAATTGCTGATTTGTTATCACAGAAGATTGGTGTTGACTCCTTCTGTGCTTGTAATAAATCTTTCAATATTCTTCTCTTCCAAGTTGCTTGACATGCTGTTGATGTGGCTGCAACATACTCTGCTTCAGCTGATGAATGTGTCACTATAAGTTGCTTTTTGGATGCCCATGTGACCACACCTATGCCTAAAAGAAAGGCATATCCAGAAGTACTCTTCCTATCATCAACGCTACCTGCAAAATCACTATCAGTAAAACCAATCAAATTAAAATAGTTAGTTGTGGAATATAAAATTCCATATTCTGTAGTTCCTGCCACATATCTTAATATCGTTTCTCCAACTTGCTAATGTGAGTCTGTTGGTGACTCCATGAATCTTGAAATTAAACTAACCCCATAACTGATATCTGGTCTAGTAGTTGTAAGATACATCAAATTGCCAACTAATATTTTGAATATTGTAGAATCAACATTAAAACCTTGATCTTCTTTGCTAAGTTTTGTCCCTATAGCAACTGGGGTAGGTGTTGGTTTACAATTCAGCATCTTAAATCTTCTTAACACATCCTTTGCATATTTAGTTTGACAGATAGAAATTCTTTTCTCTGATTGTAGAACTTCTATTCCCAAAAAATACTTCATTAATCTCAAATCTGTCATTTCAAATTATTTCTTCATTGCTAATTTAAAAGTGTCTATAGACAAATTTCTAGTAAAAATCAAGTCATCAACATATAAACACACAATCAAAATCTGACCTTCTTTGTTGATTTTTGTGTAAAAAATAGGCTCACTATCGCTTCTACTGAATCCATTGTTTAACATATAAGAATCAATCCTATTATACCATGCTATTGGTGCTTCCTTGAGACCATAAAGAGCCTTCTTCAATCTGTAAACTTTTTCTTCATGTCCTCATACTTCATAATCTATGAGCTATTTCACATATACTTCTTCATCAAAAAAACCATTCAAGAAAGTTGATTTTACATCCGTTTGATATACATACCAATTATTTTGAGCAGTAATTGATAAAACCATTCTTACAGTATCCAATCTAGCAACTGGTGCAAATGTTTCATTATAGTCAACTCCATGTTCTTGTGTAAAACTTTTTGCTACTAACATTGCCTTGTGCTTTTCAACATTTCTATCTGCATCAAATTTAGTCTTATAAACCCATTTGACTCCAATACAATCTTTACCTTCAGGTAGAGTAGTTAGATCCCATGTCTGATTTCTTTCAATAGCATTCATCTCTTCATCCATTGCTTTTAGCCAATGTTCCTCATTAACTGCTTCTCCATAATACATAGGATCATGAGTGAAAAGAGAAAAAATTGAAACCAAATCTAATTTCTCTTCTTCTTGATTATACATCTCACTCAAACTTCTCATTTTCTTACCCTTAATTCTTGATCTCAAAGTAGCAAGAGTTGGATCTGATTCATCACTTGTGAATTTAAAATAGGGTGACCTGCATGACTAGATGATTCACCTTGTCCAAACCTCCTAGGTGTTCTTACTGGAGTGCTTGTGCCTGCTTGTGGAGAGGATTGTCCACCTTGCAAATTTTGTTCCTTAGAAACTTCTTCATCCTGTGGAATTGGTGCTCCAATTGTGATGGTGCTACCATCCCATGCTTCTTCTTTCTTAAATTCAACATCCCTGCTAATAATCACATGCTTTGAAATAGGGTTATACAACTTATAAGCTTTTGACTCTTCACTATAGCCAATAGAAATGCATTTCTCACCTCTATCATCAAGTTTCTTTCTCAATTTAGATGGTATAAGAGAATATGCAACACATCCAATTTTTTTTGAAATGATTTACACTATATTTCTTACCACTCCACACTTCTTTTGGAATTCGATCTCTGACACTCTTTGTTGGGATTCTATTCATAATATACACTGCACATGCTACTGCTTCTACCCAATATTCATTTGACAAGTGTTTAGCTTTCAACATGCTTCTTGCCATTTCCATGATTGTTCTCTTATTTCTTTCTGCTACACCATTCTACTTTGGTGTGTACCTTGTAGTCAATTGCCTTTTCATTCCATGATACCTGTAAAAATCTTGAAATTGATTAGACATATATTCACCTCCTCTATCTAATCTCAGTACCTTGATATACTGGCCACTCTGCTTTTCAACCATTGGCTTGAATTCTTTAAACTTTTCAAAGGCTTCAGACTTATTTTTAAGGAAGTATATCAAAGTCTTTTTGCTAAAGTCATGAATGAATGTTAGAAAATAAGTACTACCTCCAAATGATGTAGTTTGCATTGGTCCACATAAATCACTATGGACTAACTCCAATATTACCTTAGCTCTATATGAGCCTCCTACTGGAAAACTCTCTCTATGCTGTTTTTCCAGAATACAACTGTCACATGAACTTTCTAGCTTTTCTATTGGTGGTAAACCCTTCACCATATTTTTCTTTTGTAACAAATTTAAACCTCCAAAATGCACATGCCCATACCTTAAGTGCCATAGCCATGATTGGTCTAGCTGCATGGATTTGTAGTGGGCTTTCTCTTTTCTTTGGATGCATTGAATATGAAGATGGAACATCTGATTCTTGGTCATCTCCACTTTTCCTATCAACCTGTCACTTGGAAACTTGTCCAATATTGTGCAAACATTCTCCATAAATGATACTCTGTAACCTTTTTGTACTAACTTTTCAATACTCAAAATATTATGCTTTAGTATAGGTACAAAATAAACATCAGCTATAAACTTTCTTTCACCATTCTTGGCCAAAACATTTATGACACCTTTACCCATAACATCTATAGTGATATCATTTCCTAATTTCACTTCTGATCTTATAGAATCATCAAGACTAGCAAAAAAAATCTTTATTTCCTGTCATATGAATACTACATCCACTATCTAAAAACCAAATATCTCTAGCTTTTTCTTGAGTAACATTACAAGTAAAAAAACATGCTTCCAAGATTAGAACTAGATTCACTTGGATTAGAGCTAGATTCACCTATGTAATTAGCATTCGGCTTGTACACATATCCTTGTTTACTTCTGCAGTCACTTGCATAATGACCATATTTCTTGCAGTAATAACATTGAACATTATATTTATCAAACCTCTATGAACCTTGCTGGAAGTGGTTGTTTCCACGTCCTCTACTACTGTGGTTTTGATTACTGTATTCACCTTCATCTGAATTGTTCATTCCATATCGGCCTCTGTCTCTTCCTCTGATGTTAGACCTAGCTCTTCCTCTTCCTCTGCCAAAAGTTACCTATGACTTGAAGGCATTCTCAAGAGAAGTGTTATTCCTATTCACTCTAGATTCATGTGTTAACAAAGAACCCATTAATTCATCTACAGATAATTGTTCCATATCCTTGGTTTCCTCAATAGCTACAACTATAGTATCAAATTTACTGGGTAAACAGCTGAGTACTTTCTCTATGATCTTCTGATCCATGATAGTTTCTCCATTAGATCTAATGTGATTCACTATATTCAAAACTTGACCCATAAATTGATCTATAGATTTTGATTCATTCATTTGCAAATTTTTAAAAGTTCTTCTAAGGGATTTCAATTTAGCAATTTTTACCTTCATATTACCTCTATAGGTAGTCTCTGGGATTTTCCATGCCTCTCTAGATCTTGTTGCTGCTGTTACTCTAGAAAAAATTGATTCATTCAATCCCTGTTGGATTATAAATAAAGATTTTGCATCTTTCTTTCTGTTCTCCTTAAGCTGGTCTTTTTGTGCTTGATTTAATGCTAGATGGGCTGCCTCGTCCTGCAGTTCTACAAAACCACTCTCTACCAAATCCCAAACTTCTTGTGAGCAAAATAAAGTTCTCATCTTAATTGCCCAAAAATCATAATTCTTACCATTGAAAATAGAAATTTGAGGCTGTGAAATACTGTTGTTCACTGCCATTTCTCATGCTAGAATGACTTTTTGGTTGTTGTTTCTGAAACACAGTCACCGACAACAGTTACACTACCATGGTTGGTCAATAATACTACCGACAACGGATACACTACCGCGGTCGGTCGATAATACTGCTGACGTCAATTAAACTGCTGATGTCGGTCACTAATATTACCGATGTCAGTTATATTGCCGATGTCGGTTATTAATACTACTGACGTCGGTTATACTGTTGATGTCGGTCATTAATACTTTCGACGTCGGTTATACTACCGATGTCAGTCTAGGAGTCGGCCGATGTCGGTCTCTGCACTCCCTGCTGGCTCTTCCTTCACTCTCTGACTGTGGCTGCTGCGCGCTTCTGCTGACTACACACTTCTGCAATCTCTGCTTCTCCTTGTGCTTCTGCTGCACAAATCTTTACCAGGTTCTGATACCAATTTGTTAGAATCCAAGAGCGTATGCAAAAATAAGAACTCAAATAAATAAATAAATAAGAAAGAACTCAATTGCTACTATAAATTCTTGAAGAAAAGAGATTTTATTGATCTTCAAATTTCCTTGCTTACAATGTGCACCCAATGCGTCTTTAAATAGATTTGAATCCAGAAAATAAACTAATTGATTAACTAATCATCTAACTACTTAACTAACTGATTGTTAAGTGCTTAAACTAACTCATATCTAACTCATTGCTCAACTATCAGTTTACTAACTGATTGTTCCACTATCAATTTACTAACTGATTGTTCAACTGAATGTTTAACTGCTTGCATGACAAAAGGAGGGAGGTGGAAGAAATTATCTCCAATTAAGATTGAATTTCTAACAGCTTAAAGTTGCTCGGTATGAAGTACACTAGTACAAACACATTGATGGAATTGATAAGATTGTAGCAGACATGATTAGACTTTGTAAATAACTTAGTCACAGACAAGAACACTATAGATTACAGGAATTTTCATAAACGTTTGCAAATAGAAATGGTGATTTCTAGGATTAACTCTGATTCCAGATTGTATTTGTTCCAACAGAACTCCATAATTTATTGCATTGTATCATAACAAACATGTTTTCTTTTCAATGACCACAAAGAGTGCTCTTGATGGCATTGCATTCTTCTATTTGTGGATTTACATTTGCGTGACTGGATGGTTTTGTTTTGCATTAGTTGTATATGGTGCCCATATTTTTTATTTTTTGGGGGTACATGTACGAGTCTTGTTATGTATTAATTGGATTTGGTGATCATTTGTATGTGCATGTCTTAGTTGGATTTGGTGTTTCTTTGTATGTGCAAGTTTTAGTGTGTAGTGGTTGGATTTGTTGATCAATTGGGTGTACAAGTTTTATGGTGTCCTTGTTGGATTTGATGCTCATTTGTATGTAGATTGAGATTTATTTGGGGGCCAAGGGTTTTGCGTTTAATTAGATTTTAATGACAGTTCAAACTATTGTGAAACATTACTCATCGTAACTAATGTTCTATGGTGGCTTGTGATGCAGGAAATTTAACTTCACTGGCAGTTTTCCTGTCACCTATGTAAGATCAGATTTCTTTGAGTCAATATCTTGGATAGCAACAATTCTTGTTTTGATTGCATGTTATTGAAAACTGGTGAAAAATAGATTAAGTCAGTATTGATTAAAGTCAATACTTATATATTTATATTGGATTTGCAAATTGCAGCATAACTTTCTGGGGGATATAGAAGCTCAAGTCTATCCAAGAGTACTCTGGGCTTCCATATTTGTGGACCTTATTCCCCTGTGCTCTTTGGGTACTTTACGGAGCACCATTTGTTAAACCCCACAGCACTTTGCTACTCACAAGTAATGGTGCAGGCTTTGTTTTGGAGATATTTTATCTTGTGTCTTTTCAGATATTTACATCTAAGAAGAAAAAGGTAACACGTTATGTCACCTATGAGATTTTCATTTCAAAGGTAGTTAATAGACTTTGAACAACATTAATGCAGATTTCATGTATGAACACTAAACTGTTATCTTAATTTTTCTGACACATAGAAATGACGATGAAAACAATGCGGTTGACCATAGAAATGATGATGGCTTTTGTCGTGTTGTTTGCAGTCATAATTTTTGTGCTGCACAAACACAGTAACAGACAGTTAGTGGCTGGCATTTTATGTGTCATCCTTTCCATCTTTATGTATGATTCTCCATTAGCTGTTGTGGTAGGTCATCACTCTTATCCTTTTTCTTAATTTAGATTACTAAAAGTGTGCAATAAATCTCTACCAAAAAAAAAACTAAAAAATATAATATAATTTTATTAACAACTCAATTGAGCTTATCATGAATGTTATTTTGTTTTTATTTCTGGGGCTTGTTATCAGAACCAAAAGTGTCGAGTACATTCCATTTCTAACTTCCCTCTTCAACACATTAAACGCATTTGTTTGGTCTGGATACTCTATAATCACTAAGGATATCTTCGTAGCTGTAAGCTTCTCTCATTTCCTACTTCCTACTGCAATTTTCATTTTAAGATTTATTTTATTTTTATTTTTTGCATGGACTATGCTCCCATTTTCTGATTTGCTCTTTTATATGTATAGAATTAATGTATTTTTGCAAGTATTGGGCACCCTTTTTCTGATTATGTTTTAAAAATATTGCAGGTGCCCAATGGCCTTCGTTTCCTTCTAGGAATTATTCAACTCACTGTTTACATCGTTTACAGAAACTCAAATCCTATTTTACCTGCATCTACCGAATATACTGAGACCAAAATTATTGCTGATGAATTTGATCTTTCTATTCAAATAGTGCAGATGCAGAAATCAAAGGTTTCCAAAGTGGTTGCAGGGAATGCTCTAATCGCTGACCGAGTTTAACATCATGTTAAACTCCGATAAATAAGATAAATCTGACTACCTACTAAACAACTATCTTGAATTTTATTAGAGCCAAGATGAGCGGATAAAGAAGAGAAAGCTGACTACCTACTAATCAAATCCCCAAGAAAAATAGCCAATATGTTAATATATTACTGCTGTGGGAGCTTAACTGCAAAAATTTTAGTTATTATTTTCGAATAGTTAACCATTTATTTTGCGGTGCAATGCAATAAATTAGAGTAAGTTCTATGGTTATATGCAGTTCTGTTTGTAAGTTCCATGGTTATAAACTTATATGCTGTTCTATTCTATTATTTTTTGTGATAGAACGAGATTGTTTGGTGCTCGTCAAAAGGTAATAAATTGCACTATATTAAGGTGCTAACTATACAAAGTCTAATAAGAACAACACACAACAATCTCCTGCCGATGGAGATACTATACTTACTTGCGGACGTGCCGAATTAATCGTCCATATAAAATATATGTAGCTGAAGAATCAAATACATGCAGAAGCACCTCTTTCTTCCTCATACTCATTTTCTTAAACAGTCTATATTTTGACTTTGATACTTTATTTTTTTTTCTGGTTTGGGATACTACGGTTTAGCCACCTTTTATTATAAATTAGTATTTGTATTTTTATATTTATTTTCTAATAAGCGAATATAATTAATGTGATGATGGCTTTCCAATTTATAAAAAATAAAAATATATAAAAAAATGAGTTTTATTTTAGGGTAGAGCTTAACCAGCACACGCCAACTCCCGATGCGTATTGGTCATCATCGATCATCAAGGGGCTGGTGATCATGTGGCTTTAGTTCCACCTACCTTTGGCAAAGTCACTATATTTAACCTGACTTCATTTAAACCAACCTCAGTCATTGCACCATCTAATACTCACCACACTGTTGAACACTCACCGCACTGTTTGACCACTGACTGTAACATTACAATCACCGTGACTACCAGGGAAATACAACTACATGACTACCAATGGAGTAGTTATGTGACCAAATGGGATAGTTTGACTGAAGGATTTGAATTTTGAATGTCCCACATTAAAAATCCCGCCCAAGGCAACAAATTTCCCATGATTGTTAAAACTCATAATAAAGGATTTTTTCAAATTAACACAACTACAGACTGGGTTGAACTCAAACTCAGGGATTGCTAAAAATTAGCTAGATTACAATGAAATTCTTATGTGTTTCTAAAGGAGGTTGGGTCACTTTGAGAGCTATCAATTGGAGGACATTCAGTTGTTGAATCATTAATAAAAATATCTATTAAAGGATGTTCAATGACACTCTTAGATATCCCTTGTCTCACCTTCTTCGATGTCTTTCCTGACCTTGAAGATCCCCAAGTTTCATCATGCATGATGGTAACATTTTCTTCTTAGTTGGTATTTGAGACAAAGTTTTTTAAAATGTTGTGTTTTACATAGCTATCAAACACTTTTTGTATGGTAGATCATTACATTGATAAGGGGGCATGATCAAACATCCTAATAGATAGAGATGTCATCAAACTTCACCTTCACAAATCTGAAGAATGCATATCCTACTATCTCAGTAGATATGAGTAAAAAAGTAGTCATCTTGTCAGGATTCCTTCTCAAAAATGCTCCTTTGTTGAAGACTCTCGCTCTACCATATTGCTTTGAAGATACTGATGAGTTCAGAAATCAAATTTTAAAATGGGCATTTGAAGAGGTGAACAAAAGATGATGACAAGGAATCAGAGGAATATTATGGGGAATGTAAGGACAACCCTAGGAATGACACTGTTGAAAGGGAGAAGGAGTCTCAGAATGATAGTAATGGATCATTTACTACCCTAATTATTATAGAGCATGATGACCGATATTAATCATAGAAATCATTTGCTATCTATATAACCTTAGAAATTTCATTGATAGCATTGCCATTAACGATTGATTATATAATGTATATATAGTCATTATGATGTTACATAATTTCAATTACGTAATGCTCACATTCATGTAAATAGTTTGCTTAGTAATTGTTGTTAGGTTAATTTTCTACTAGTAAGGCCATTCTCTAATTTATATAATATCACAAAGTTTTATGGGGAGATGATAATATTTTATTGTTTAATTTTTCTATGATCAATAATTAATACTTACCTTAACCTCTCCTATCAAATAGATGAACAACTTGAAAGATGTTAAAACTATCTTTAAAAGATACACACACACACACACACACACACACACACACACACACACACACACACACACACACACACACACACACACACACACACACACACACACACACACACACACACACACACACACACGCACGCACGCACGCACGCTCTCTCTCTCTCTCTCTCTCTCTCTCTCTCTCTCTCTCTCTCTCTCTCTCTCTCCTAAGTCATTTCCATGGATTGATAATTTGTTTATCCGTCTACACTCTATTGCATTAGACAAAATTATAGCTCGCTATGAAATAAAATGGGGAAATAATTAGCATGGTGAAATCCACTTTGACTAAATAAAATCTTACCCAATTTTTTGACTAAATTTAACTATTCAAATTGTAAATTAAAGTAATATTTCCTTCTTTATTGGAAACTATAGGCTCACTTCAACATATGAGTTTTAAGACATTTCAAATAATAATTACTTCTCATTGACTAACGCTTCCATGTTTAATTGATTGAAGTGAGCCTATAGTTTCCAATAAAGTAGGAAATATTACTTTAATTTACACTTTGAATAGTTAAATTTAATCAAAAAATTGGGTAAGATTTTATTTAGTCAAAATGGATTTCACCATGCTAATTATTTCCCCATTTTATTTCATAGCGATCTATAATTTTATACACTCTAGCCTAAGTCATTTCCATCGATTGATAATTTGTTTATCCTTCTACACTATTGCATTGGACAAAATTATAGCTCACTATGAAATAAAATGGGGAAATAATTAGCGTGGTGAAATCCATTTTGACTAAATAAAATCTTACCCAATTTTTTGATTAAATTTAACTATTCAAAGTGTAAATTGAAGTAATATTTCTTGCTTTATTAAAAACTATAGGTTCACTTCAATCAGTTAAAAATGCAAGTATTAGTCAATGAGAAATAATTATTATTTGAAATGTCTTAAAACTCATATCTTATTATTATTATTATTATTATTATTATTATTATTATTATTATTGTTGTTGTTGTTGTTGTTGTTGTTGTTGTTGTTGTCGTTGTTATTATTATTATTATTATTGTTGTTGTTGTTGTTGTTGTTGTTGTTGTTGTTGTTGTTGTTGTTGTTGTTGTTGTTGTTGTTGTTGTCGTTGTTGTTGTCGTTATTATTATTATTATTATTATTATTATTATTATTATTATTATTATTATTATTATTATTATTATTATTATTTATTTATTTAAAAATAAATAAAATTATTTTCTCTATATTTTTGTAAAAATTTAGTGATAATATATAATAAGGTGTTATTTTTCTTTGATTAAAAAAAGTAAAAATATCTAACGTGATTTCATTTTACTTTGCATTAAATTTAAAAATATCAGATTCGAAATTCACATGCTCATGTGTTTTTTGATTAACTTATTTTAATATTGTAAATGTATTAACATTTTTAGAAATGTGACAGTTCTAATTTATACTATTACTATTATTGGAACACATTAATATAGTTAAATGAAATTAAATTATAAATTTATACAATAGTTATAACGATAAGGTGGTCAGTACAAGGTCATGGCCTAGTTTCACACTAGTCAAAAGGGACTATATTACATTATAAAATTCATAGGATAATACACATTAGCAAGAAAACCAATCAACTCAAGACAACAAGAAAAAGGAAAAAAACTAGGCACAAAATTTTAGCCCAAAATGATGTGGTGGTAGAACTTCCTCATATAGCTAAGTAGACCATGAAGAAGGCTCAAAAGAAGAAGTATCTAGTACCACATAGCCATCTTAAGTAGGATCTAGCTGAGCCAAAGATATAGTAATACCCTAAACAGGAGGTGGTTTAATAAAACTACCCACTAGATCACTCCTCTCTAGAAGCAAAATCTATTAGGGTGGACAAATAACAGATTTCTCATATGACTGAAATAGTATCCACCCCCTCTGTGAGAAGAATGAGTGGAGAAGTTGTGACTATGTAAACAACTTCACTAGAATGAAGTGCATGGGAGTATATCTATGAGTTAAATGTTCTGAAGGGATGTGGTTCATGGTGCATGGAGCGATCCCCCTAGTGGTTGATTAACTCTTGAAAGTATTGGAATTCTAAAACTATATTTTCTATTAGTGCTTATATCTACATAAAAACTAAAGAGACAACAACCACCCTATCATTAATGGAAAAAGATAAAAGATATCACTTCATATTAGTAAATAGATTTAAGTTTCTAACTATAAAGAATTAAAATAATATGATCTCCCCAGACAAAATTCCATAAATATGCTATATATGAAAGCCATTGGGATTTATCCCCAAAGAAGGCCATTCAACAAGAAAACTTTTCTAGGTGAAAGCGTTGAAAGGGTTGTGCATCAAATGCCAACATTATTAGATTTGGGGCAAGTCCAAAAGAGATTTTTAAAGGACTTCACTCTAGGTCAAGTAGGAAACTTGGGTTGAGAAATCCTAATATTAAGGAGACACTGCCTGAGAGAAATGCCTTGGTAGACTAGACACCAAAGAAAGTGAGAGATCTTTAGCTGAGGCTTCTCATCCCGTATTGTCTTAAGTATTACAAGTCATGTCTTGGGTGAAAAATTCAAATTCCATGACCTATTTGAGTTATCCAACACTGGAGACAAATGTCTTGTGATTTGTTATACGAGGCTTGGAGAAAATTCTTAAATTGAATACCATAGTCCCATCTCTAGTATCTTCACCAAGTGTTTCTAGAATATAATCCCATTTTTGCAAGATGACATTAAACATCTTTTCTTATATACACAGAATGGAAAGTATTCCAACTAATTAATTTGTATTTTTATATTAACAAAGGTCAAATAATACAATCATGACAGAGAATTAAATATTTAACTTTATGTTAAAACCTTTTCTAAAGATATTTATAAAATCACTTATCATCCGTCCCTCATCCTTAATAACTTCCTCCTTGTCACTCATCATCCGTAATCACTCCCTCATTGACCCTCACAATTCCTCATCATTTCTAATCACTCCCTCATTATACCTAATCACTCCCTCATTATACCTAATCACTCCCTCATTGAACCTCATCATACCTCATCATCCCTAATCATTGTTTCATCATACCTTATCATCACTAATCACTCCCTCACTATCTCGAATCACTCCCTCATTGACCCTCACTATCCCTCATCTTTTCTAATCACTCCCTCATCATCCATAATCACTCCCACATTGACCCTCACCATACCTCATCATCCCTAATCATTGCTTTATTGTCCCTCACCATCTCTAATCATTCCTTCCTCATCCCTCATCATCCTTAATCATTCCCTCATTAACATTCACCATTCCCCATCATCATTAATCACTACCTAATCCTCCCTAATCACTATGTCATTAACCCTTACCATCCCTCATCATCCCTAATGACTCACTTATCATCCCTCATCATCTACACTCACTCCTTCATCATCCCTTCTCATCCTTAACCACTCTATCTAATACCTTGATGATGGGTGTAATATCTTCCCGATTGGTTTATTTTCTAATTCCAAATTTTACTCACTCAAATAAGTCCCAAATAAAATCTTCTTTCACTCATCCCCTTTCACTAAAATAAGGAACTCAGAGATATCATCTGATTATCTAGTGGTATTTTAAGATCTATATTGCAATCAATTCTCAGACTATGGAGAGAATTTTTATCTAGATCCCTAGAATAGAATAAATAGGCTATAAATGGAGTAAAGGGTGGGATGAAATTATATTACTTACATAAATATATTTTGATTTAGGAATGTAAGAATCCCAATACTAGATTCTAGAATCCAAAATTATAGGGATGACAGAAGACTCGTTGAGAATTCCTATACTAACCCCATAGTAGACCATATATCAATAGTATATCTATAGTAGACCACATTACCAGATAGATAGATAGATAGGAAATTACAAATATGGTAGAGTACACTCCAATCTAATAGCTAATATATTGTGTTTCACATCCCAACTCAATCTATACCAACCCTGATCTATACCCAAATTTATATATAAAGAGAATGAAGGGAATATTCCCTAATCTAGTGTATCAAAGAGGGGCCACTTAGAGATTGGGCATGGCTAGGTGGGCCCTAAAGTCTAAATTGGGGCCTTGTCATATGATGAGTATTCCTTGGTTCCTAATATAACATATCAAAGGATAGCATATGAATGAGGTCCTTACAATACATATATGGGGGGCACCATTCTAAAGGCCCTACCCTAATATCAAAATTTCCATACCCATTAAGACATTGTAATCTCTCCCTAACTACTTTGTTTATGCCAAAGAGTAAGGCAAGGGAAGTTTTCCCTTTTGATATCCATATTTGTTTCACCTATTAGCATATCAAGGGAAGATTTTTTTAACAATGGATAGCAAAAGACTAAGACACAAATATCAATGATATTTTACCTTCCTAGTGTCTAGATTTTATTTACTTCTAGATTAAGGCATGTCTATCGAGGGAATCTTACTTTTTGATAGATAGGTTTGTTCTTACAATATCTACTTAGTTAATCCCTATCTGATAAGGTAAGGGAAGTTTCCTTCCTAACACATACCTTTTTTGTTGTCATACTTACTTTATCTTCCTAGAATATATTCTTATATATCAAGAGAATCTTGCTTATTGATCCATACCTTGCATATATCCTTT
>JARHVA010005573.1:1057500-1070000 GCA_037957365.1 Torreya grandis | reverse complement strand
TCCCATGTCAAATAAACTTATTAAGAATAAAATTTAGAAGTTATAATTGTAATTGTTGCCTTGCATATTGAGTGTTATCTTGGTTGTAGCCTTCATAATGAATAAGACCTCTTCATATGATTCCAGATATAATATTTAATCCTTATTTTCATAGACTCGCACTTAAAGAAAAATAGTGTTATTCTTGCATATCTTGTTGAGCTGTGTTTACCAGTCATGTGACAAGATTGTGGCTTAATTGTCAACTATAAAAAATAAAACTAGGGACTAACATATATCAAGATTTACCTATTATAAATATAGATTATGCTTACATGGTTATTAACATATAATGCTTTCTTATTTAAATGGGCACATGTTGATCTCATGGTTATTAAATTTTATATGTTTGGGTATGTAATAAAGAAAGGTGGTAAACTAGTGTATAGCTACATAGTTATGCTTTGCATGGTAAGACACATTTGATGTTATGAAATTTCTTTTGTTGTATTTTTATTCATATTTATTAATATTATATTTAATAGTTAGAAAGGATGTATGTGATAATTTGTCCTTGAAATGATATTAGGTCACATTAATATTTGCTGTGACCACATGGTTTTCATTTGACACTAGTTTTCCTCTAGTGGTGGTGGAAAATGTTTAAAATTTTATGTTAGGTAAGAAATAATCAGCATCCATAAACTTTTAATTACATTATTTTACCTTGGATGATTGATCTCACATGAAGGAAAATGAATTGTGACTAGTTATGAGAATATGAGAATTGAAACTCTATTGGCAATGTTACAGCCATTCGTATGCTTGCTATGCACGTGGTTGATTCTTGTCATATGAAATCTAACTAGGGTTATATCATTATACTTACTTACAAGGTTATTATGATAATTTATTGAGGATTATTCCATTGAAAAATATATTATAGTATTTTCTATTATAGGCTCCCCATGATTGGTCAAAGTGGAAGTAAGCTCTTTTATTTGTCTTCCCTTTCCTTGGGCTTATGTTATTAGAGTAGAATTTCATTTTATAGAATGTATAATAGGGGGGGTATTCACATTGACATATTATAATGATACATTATTTACCCCATTTTATTGTAGAGATTTTTATCTTGTTAGCCATCACTTTTTATTTGGATTTATTGATTCAATTATTACACGTTGAAGGCCATCTACCTCATTGTTAACCGATGAAGGTTTTGGGGTGATATAGTTGTTCATTGAGCTATATGTAATGATATATCAATTTAGTTGTCATATATTTCATTGAATGCCTTTTCCAACATTTGTACTTATATGAAAGAACAATGGGTTCTTTGTGCTTATGCCATTGGGCTTATAATTATATTCGTATGCAAAATCTATCAAATTATGTATTATATAGTGTTTCCTTTATAATATGAGTAACATCCTTATTTAAGGATTGATTATATTATATTTCAGCTATGTATTTGATAAAATCAACCTTAACCATGAATAATTTAGGTTATTGGAATTCACTAGTGTTGGGAAGAGTCACCCAAGTGGTTTGGCTTAGGAGGCAATAATAATCATGGCTAGAATAATTATACATATGTTAATGCTACTTCTTTAAATTCAAATATTTATTTATATACATGAAATGATTATGCTATTCAATTCATTTTGACTAAATGAGGGATGCATGAAGCATTTAGATCTCTCTCTCTCTCTCTCTCTCTCTCTCTCTCTCTCTCTCTCTCTCTCTCTCTCTCTCTCTCTCTCTCTCTCACACACACACACACACACACACACACACACACACACACACACACACACACACACACAATAATAATAATAATAATAATAATAATAATAATAATAATAATAATAATAATAATAATAATAATAATAATAATAATAATAATAATAATAATAATAATAATAATAATAATATGAGGGAAACTGATTACTTAAAAAATTAAGTGTATATATTATTTCATATGTGTATGAATTCATGTTGATAATATAAAATGTCATGCAAAAGTGATGGAATCATATTGTTAACATACCATGATATGGCCATGTGGAAATTATTTTTTAATTCCATTTTTAATGGTTTACACCTACACATTAACTTATGAATCCAATGTAATGGATGCATTTGGATCATGATACTACTCTCTCTAACAATAAATAATAATACAAAGGTATCAATTTTTTTTTAATGCTATGCCAATAATTAGAAAACTAACAAAGATATGAGTCAATCATTATCTTTTTTAGGTGTGAATTCAGTTGTGATAATTGGCTATGAATATGTCTTAGGAGTAGTGCATGTTTGAAACCATGGTCATCTTCTAGGTTAATTATTAAGTTATTCTCATCTTAGGATTAATGAATTACACCTTAATAATTCTTGTTATTTAGCATTACAGATTGGTGCCCCTTTTTCAAAGTATTCTAATTTGGTGAAATTATCTTGGTATGCCTAGTTGGCCATGTGCAAGCAATGTTCTTATGATAACTAGTTATTCATTAATATATTCAAAGTTGTTCTAGTTTTATGGCATTGTAATTATCATAATGGTTGAATTATCATTCCATGAATAATTAATATTTGGGTTAAATTGTTTATTTTTCTTAAGTTCACGACTTTAAATGAATTGTTTGTGTGAGGACCCTTGGTTAAGGATTCATTAATGAACTTATGATCAGGTATCACCACTAATGTTATTATACCTTAACAACTTTAGTTCATCTTGTACTAGTAAACAATTTATTTAGTTGTGTTTTTGCTTGTATAGTGGGACTATTAGGGATGCTATGACCTATTTATGCATATTCACTATGACTTGGTGGACATCAAGAATTTATGTTGGCATTTAATAATTTGGAATATCTCATGAAATGATAATTATTTTCCAAATTTTTGGGCCATGTGTGAAATGATGACATTCATTAAGCATTGGAGCATGACTGTAATGACCCATAAGCTTTTAGATCATGGTTTTTTAATATTTTTGGTAGAAACCTAAACTAGTCCTCAATCCTAAGAATATAAGGTTATATCCTCATAAGTTTTGTGTATGGGTCTCCTTGATAGCGGATTAATGTTAGCTACTCATGGACCCACTTTAATGTTCTAAGGTTGGTTAAGACAAAGTTTGGCTTGTTGGTATATTCGTCCCTACTCCTTTTGACCCTATTGTACCTATTATGGTACATCCTTGTTATCAAGTTTATACAATTAAAATTAATAATAAGTTAACCCATTATCATGCTAAATATTACTCTAGGTCAGTAACCTTGTAAGGGATATTTGAGGATTTAAGTGAACCTTCCTACCTTATGAGTTGCCACGTCATGACTGTATAAGATTATTAGATGCTTGTATTAGGTTGAGTATTCTTAGGTGATTTTATGGGAATTTGAGTGCCTTCTAAAGTTTTGAAGGTTATTAGTGTGTGACACACACTAATACCCTTTGGATAGTGTTTAGTCCTTTAGGCAACCCTTTCCCTATGGAATCCTCTAGTGATGTTCATCACAATAAAAGCATCTCATTTACCAAATATATGTATGGATTGTCCATTCATATAGTGTAAGACCATGTCGATTCATCTTGAATGGTAGAGTGGTGTAGTGAGATATACATGCAATTATATTATGTACTCTGTTAGCAATTCCCAAATTTTCTTTTTATGATTGTTTCATAGATTTACTAATATATTTATATCACACCTTCATTCATGAAATAGGATAGCATAGTTGCTGAAGTTTTTATGAATTTTGGTACCCTATATATATTTTTTTAAATTATTCAAATATTTTTAGTAATATAATCCATTAGACCATAATTCTCAAAATCACATAGTGGATCTAGGTTATTTTAAACTTTTGAATGTCATTTACTTGTTTGATTGTGATTGATTATTATATTCTTTTATCTTTAATTTAATTTTTAATATGATACTTGCATTGTGATCATGTGAGAGGTACCTAGAACAATTAATAAAGCTCATTAGAAATTATGATGAGCGTAAATGTGTGTGTGTGTGCACGCGTGCGCTCGCAGTCATAGAATAATGATAGACTCCTGGAAGGATAAATTTTTTTTTTTTAGGTAATAAATAATACAAATGATTTATTTTTTCCATAAATCCCAACATTGTTTTCCTTGAGTATTATTTTGATAACAGTGTTTTCACACGTTGTTTGTTCACTTTGGGTTTCTATAAGCAAAGGCTATCATCATTGTTATTTGAATTTGAATAAGTATGTATGCATCTTCTACCTTTAAGGATGGATATAAACACATGAGATTTAATTTGAGATGAAATTTAGTAAATCTAAGGCTCTATCCTAAACTCGTATTTAGGAACAAAAACCTAAAATTATATCCTAGACTATCATAAATACTCCTCAAAGGTTCTATATTGTGACTTGTTATAGTTGTATTGATATAAATAAAATAAACTTTCATAAATTTTATAGCATGTAAAAGGTGTAGTAAGATTTCAATTTGAATTAAAATTTGACATATGCTTTGAAGAATGGAGAATTATTCGTAGTGTGTGATAATATATTGGTTTGTATATCATTTTTAAATATACAATGGCGTTTTATTATTATATTAAATTCATAAACCCTTGTTGTTTTCTATTGTATACCCAATGATGAAAATAATATTGAAATATGATATGGTTTCAAACATTATCAACTATTTAGATCTTTAATACTTTTTTTATTCGTCCATGATGATTTAAGTAATGAGAAAAATTTAATGCGATTTCATGCAACCTTAATATTTATGTGATCCTTATGGAACATATACACATAAGTGTGAATATTTATCAAATTATCCTTATTATATTATACACATAAATTGGTCCAATGTGAATCCAAGTCTAAAATAAGTAAATGATGTTTTATTTAGAGGCATACTCTCAAATATTTAGAATCTTTGGATGTTATTTTATAATTATTTTCAATGAGGTAAATGTTTTCAAATCTATTTACTTGTAAACTATGCTTGTATAGGTCAATGTTTGAAACTCATAATTTGTATTGTTGAAATATTTAAATAAATGTCTTTTATTGACCTAGTATAATTTTGAGACAACATTTTCCTTTCAGTTTTGATGAATTTTATTGTAAGGGTTTAAAAAAAATTTAAGACTAATTCATTGTATTAAATATCATTATCTTTAGTGATATGTTTATATATGTAGTATTATATTAATTGACTTTGGTGTAAGGAGTAAATTCATAGATGTGGTTTCTATTTGTTTAAAGATTATATCAAGATATATGATGCTATTTTAATAAATATTTAATTTTAGTTTGAACGAAATATTTTAAATTTTAAGTTCAAATATTTTTAAGAATATTGAAAATATTGTTTTAGTTTTATAAATATTATTATCTTTTTGAGATTGAAGTAGTGATTGAAATCATTTGCAAACATTTAGTTCAAAATCATAATTTTTTTTTTCTCATAATGATAAGAGACAATGTTTGACTATAAAAATTTAAGATATATTATCTTATATGTATTTCGTTTTTTGTATAAATGTGAAATATCTAGTTGGATTTAAAAATCTCACTTCTCAGGAAGAACTAGTTGGGGTAGAGATAATAAACAATAGGATAATGAACTAATTACTTGAAAAAATATCAATAGATGAAATATTTGAGGTTAAATATTTTATAAAGCATTTTTGTGAAATTTTAATCATGGTTGTCGAGTATACCTATATTTTGATGATAATGATCATAGTTTTTTGATGTTTTAAATTCACTACCTTGTAATACTTTGTTTCTTCATAGTAATAACTTTATAGAGGATAGAGAAGTGGTAATTGATGATCTCCAATGATCATAACTATATCATCAAGTACTTTTTATCACTTAATGCATACTTATAGTGATGAGACAATACAAAATATTTACTTTGTGCCTTAAGAACTTGAAGTCCTTTATCCTAAAACTCACCAAACCCTTGTTATTATTTCCCCAAACATACTTTTTAGTACTCTAATGGGTCCAAATAACGTTCCCTCCTAAAGTTGTAAATGTACTAGAAAATCTTCATCCAAGCCTATGGTAATGCATTTTCTCAAGAGGTCAAATTATAAATTTATGATAAATCTAATGGTTTGAATAGAATTGAGACGTCTAGATCACCACTTGAATATATTGAATATCAAATCGAGGACATGGCCACTTGATATAATTGGTTTCTAATGAAAAGGATTTAGATGAGGAATGGAAGAATATATTTTTTTATTGAGTCATGATACTAAACATTTTGGAAAAGTACCTTATTCTTAGTAATACTATGAATATTTTTCAAAATGTAATACTTTATTTTACTAGACAATAAAACATTAAAAAAAATCATTATATTTTGGTTACAGTTTAGTATACGTGTGGAGTATTTTGACATCACATGGTTGATAAATTTTTTTAATTAGTATAAACTAATTTATTAATTTAAATTACAAATTGATATGCTATGAGCATTGACTTATTTCATGGATTTGAAAAGGTAAAATGGATAAAATGTTAAATGCAAATTATGGATTAAATTACTTAAGCTTATTCAATATGATTAATTGATCAACATGATAACTTTAATTAATGAATAATTAAATTATTTTAAGTTAAGTTAGATTCCATCCCATTAGAGATATTAATTTATCTATTTTAATGATTAAGACCCAAGTCTCATAAGTGCTTACTCTATTTTTAATTAAATTAATCAAACTAATATATCTACACTATTAAATTATAAATAAAGTAAATGTGATAAATATAATTTGTTTGAAGTAAATTTTTTTTATAGATTTGGAAATTAGAAAAATATATTAAATTAACCTATATATGTATGAATCTTCCCTCAAATATATCTTATGTTGACTATATGGAGTGAAGGTGACTGAAAGATATCTAAAGAGACCTATGAACTATGTTGCATCCATAAATAATAATTGAAACTTTGTTGGGATAAGGAAATGTTAGAATGATAGGGACACACTATCAATTATCTATTGATTGAAATCATGTCTTTTTGACTATATGATAAAAAATTTAATCTAGGTTAGTGTGTCTATATATGAGAATTTACTCATTTTCTCTTTGTGTTGATTTTCAATGTAGAGACTTAAAAAGAAAAAAATTGTATCTCCTACACAATAATCATAGTAGAAATAAAATTCCAAAATGAGAAATACAGTTAAAAGAATAAAAAATATATTCTTATAAAAACAAATGTAATCTGAGTGTTTCCTACATAGCCCAAATGAGACTCTGACCTATGTAATTATACCTCTTAAAGGTAGTGTGTTATCCTTGCTTATGAAACTATATAAATGTATCTATAATATTGATGAAAAAAATTGACAAGGAATCCCATCCACCTAAAATATTGAGTTTATAATTCCACTATGAATATTATAATACAACATTATTTAATTTAGAAATAATTGGGTTATTTTGCTTGGTATGTAATAGACTTTCTAAGTGATTTATAGATGTATTTTGAGAAAATTAATGTGCTTATATAGTATAATATTTTGAATATTTATACTAACTAATATTTATAAATATTTAGGAGGGGTTAAGTACAATGTCACATAGTGTATCCATGTATAACCTAGTGTGGTCCTATCCCATAAGGACAAACATTGGTAGAAAAGGTATGATAGGTGCATATAAGAATATTAGGGATGTATAAATGATGTTATAAGTATTTAAAATATGTTTTTTAAATAATTTAATGTATCTATATATGTTTAAAGCTAATGGAATGGTGAATAAGCCAAGTAAGGTAAGGAAGTCAAGGTTAAACATTGTCAAGCTCATATTGATTAAATTTAAGTGTCTATATTTTCCCCAACTTTATTCTAATGATGCAATAAGCTGAAATTAATAAATTAAAGTAGATGTGAACCTAAATTTTTATTCACACTTGAATTTTTATGCAAATATTGATCATTTGAGGTACCTTAATTGAAAACATGTAAGAGTGTCACTGAAAGAAATTATTATTCATATTTGAAACATTGGAAAATTAAAACATTGATTTTTTTAAAGAGAGTAAGAAAAGTATACACCGAAAAGAGTATGCAATATATTTTTTGAATAAATTTAAAATGGATAAGTGCTTACCCTCTTGTTGAGGCATTTGTAAAAATGTTGAATCTATGGAAAATTTAGAGTGATCAAGTCTCATTTTATAAATCATTGAAAGATATTGAGTTAGAAATAATGCATGCTTCAATTCTCATTTAACTTTGTAGAGTTCCCTTAAATATAATAGAAGGGGTGAAACCACCAAATGTGGGTTACTACATACTAAAAGTGAAACCATTATATTCAGTGTCACTATACTTTATCCTACCCCAAATTAAACATTGAGATGAATCACACTTCTAAAAATAGATATATATTATATTTAAAAGTTTTTAAATTTATAAACTTTAAAACTATGAAACTTTTTACACTTTTCAACTTGAGAAAATTGAAATTAACATATAGTGACATGAACATGAATGAATATCATTTCCCCTTGTAATATAATAAATTTATATTGGATGCCACTTGTATTTTAATTGTATAAATGAGTGCACATGCATGCTACATGCCCCCATAAGTTTAAAGTTATGAATCATGTTATAATTTTATAAATTGTATTGTTCCATAAATTTGATATTTGTTCATGAATACCTAACTTCTCAAGACTAACCCATTATGAAGCACCATTTTTATAAGAGAGATGTATCCTAAAGGTCATTTATATCAAAATAAATCATATGTGAAAGATATAATCATGTTGTAGCATGCGCGAATGTTTTTTAAATTATTGCATCATAGTATTGAATATCGCTTTGAATTTTTATATGAAACATGTATTGGATAGATATATAATTAAATCACATAAGCATCATGTGAATTATTTATATCATGACACCCAAAATAAATATATAAATAATACATCATATAAATCATGGAACCATACTAAAAGTAATAAGCAAGCAATGTCAAGATAACCTCTTCTAGAAAGCTGGCCCTGATGATGGTTCAACCTTCTAGAAGGGCATATTTAGCAACAAAATTCTTATATAGAATGTAATCAAATGACATATTTTAAGTGGGAAAAAGATTGATTTTTGGGATGAATCCTATTTTACCTTATCTTCCCTAGCATCATCACCTCCTTGGAATAACTTGATTAGATTTTTCAAAGCTTCCATAGATTCTAAGGTGAAGGACTAATTATAGTATATTAAAGTCACCATGAAGTGGAAGATCATGATATCAGAGATATATGATACATAAATTCTCAGGAAAATCCATGATCTCAATTTCAAGATTTAATAAACTAATATTTCTATCCTCCCAAAGGAGGATTCCCTCCTATGGTCATGTGAAGATAGTGGGGACTATATTGTAAAATCAAGGTTTATTTCCAATCTTGAAATGGATGAAGATTGGACCTACTATATAAACATTTGGATTAAATACATCATTTCAAAAATTAATATATTTTTTTGTCTGGATACATAGGAAAAAATTCTCATAGTGTACAATTTAGAAAAGCATGGTATGTTCATTCCTAATAGATGTGTCCTCTATATATCCAGTGAGTGATCAATTTAACATATATTCATTAAGTGCCTTTTTATTTCTATGATCCTTGAATGCCTCCTCAAGAAGTTAAAAGTCACCTGGACCAAACCCAACTCCATCATTGATCTAATTTTTCAATATAAAGGACCTTGAACCTACCTTCCATCTCTTCTTTTGTTCATTGGCCCTCCGAAACTTATTTTTCAAAATTAGGTCATGCAGGAATGCTTGTTAGTTTCTAAACAAGAAGGTCAATACTAATAATACTTTTTTCCATGTTTGTGTTATTATTTAGGAAAATTTGTATTTTTATACCCCCAATTATAAGTCCCCCCATCAGCTGCTAATTTGGCTATCCTATATCATTCAAATCTGATTCCCAAAATCTCCCTTTATAGACAAACTCTAGGTAGAAGCCTCACCAAATGGTCTTGGCCACAAGAGCATGGCTAAAATTTAAATTTGATGGCCAAAGACAAACAAGGAAGATAGGGAGTGGGTGGTCGTTAGTAATCAGTTTTGGATGATGGTTATTGCATATTTAGGTCCAATGTGCATACAAACCAATCACATGGCAAAGGCCAAAACTACCCTTTGAGGCATTCAACTCACTACCCATCTCAAGATTAAGAATCTAGCCATTGAAGGTGGTTATTTAAATATTCTAAATGATTTATTGGTTAAGGCCACCTATTATCAAAATATAAAACATTCTATTTATGAGTCAAAATGAATTATCCTCTCTTTCAACAAGTCATCCATCTATCAAATATATTAGGAAGGTAATTCCATTGTGGATGGCCTAGCCAATATAGGCATCCTAATACTAGACAATTATTTTTGGTATGGGCTTAACAACCTCCCCCCTTCACCTCATCACCTTTATTAATTATGATTCTCATGAAATCATTAATTCTTAAAGGATTGGGGTCACATGGGCAACTTGATCTGAAATCTAATCCTGAGTTTCTATACATTATGCACTATTATGTATACATTTATTTCATATATTAGTCTAATATTCATCATATGTGTATACATCATCTCAAATTAAATAATTCACCCCATTTAAATTTTATCTATTTCAGCCTCTCCTCAATCACTAGAAAATTGTCTCAAAAGACAACTTGGATAACGACTAGAGCAATGGGAGGTGATAGAGACAGGATATAACCAATTTCATGTGTTGAAATCTAGACCAAATGAAAGGTATGGGATAAATTATGTAAGGGAAGGATAACTGAATTTATGCTAAGTATTGAGGGTCATTATTAAATTCTTTCCACATATTTCACCATGGGATGCAAATAGATGAATGTTATCTACAGAGGAAAAAAGGTTGATATATTGGAGGAGTTGATTGGTGTAGTCATAGGCATGCCATATAAGGAAACCAAGTAAAATAAATACAAATATAAGAATTTATAACTAATGAAAAAATTATTTGAGTCTAACACCACTTTCCACATATGGAATAAGGGTTTTATGATAGTAGACTTGCATAGGTATTGGTCAGACATCTATCTATAGTTAATGAAATACTTAACCTAGGAGGGAAAGTCTAATAATATCTTCTCTCATAATATATTTCTTATAAATCATTTTAAGGGAAAATGCATTATCATTTCCTATTTTATACTCTTATCCCTCAAAAACACAAGACTAGATTTCCATTCCAAGCCCAATTTTTATATCATCCACTAGGGGCTTATCTTCCTTACTGTCAAGAGGGGAAATGCCTAGTGGGGGTTATAGGTCCACACTAATGAATGTATTAGGGATAATAATTTGTAGGGAGTAAGAAAAAATGATGAAATAAAGTGTGGGTGATACCATCCATTCATCACTCTCCCATTTTATTTCCTTTTATTATCTCCTATCAGGGGGCAAAGTTGGTGGAAGAAATAAAGGATAAGAAAGTCTTAGGTTTCACCTCCTTACGGGAAAAATAAAATTAACCCAAATTTTGAAATTCTAGCCATGGGCACTTCTAAAATCAGAATAAGGGAGGATAGAATAAAATATGGTGACCCCCCTATGGGTCAAAAGATGAAGCTGCATGACTTCGAGAAAAAACAATATAATTTAGGTTATTAAATGGTAACCCTCATAGAGGACTAGAATGTTATAAATATATAATCAAAATAGGTGAAAAAAATTTGGAACAACCTAAAAAAGTCTAAAAGTAGTGCCCATTTAACACAACTAGACATTACTTCCATTGTAAAATTTAAGGAGGCCACTAGGGTAAACCCACCAAATTCATCTACCTTTCTAAATAAAACCAAGGAAAAATATAAAAGGGATTGAAAATAAAAATTGAACCAAGATGACCCTTATGGGTAAGCGGTAAATGTGTAGAAGGAACAGATGGTAGAAGGCCTAAGTATTCACATATGGCACAGCTCCAAGAAAATGAAGATGAAGTAGAAGAAGAAAAAGTGTGAGATCCTAATGGTGTAAAAACATGTGGGATCTAAATATTATTCAAGGTTTTTTTTGTTGTCTTTATTTTTTCATGTTACATAGTGGGTTGGGTATAGAGTTTTACAGGGTTTTGGTTGATGTTTGTTATTTTTGGTTGGTTTGGTTGGCCTACTTCATTTCTATTTCTTGGATTGTATTTTATGTATACTTGTTGAACATTATGATTTTAGGATCCCTGTCAAACCTAAGTTCTAACTAATGAAATAAAAATAATCAAGCAATGTCATACAATTATCATGAAATTTTCATAATATGTCATACATAATGCCCAAAGGCCACATTTAATTGATATTTGAATGTAACATAAACAGATAAGGCAAAGGACCCACTTAAAGGCATGATGATGTCATATAAGCAATAATTTTACTATAAAAGGCTAAAGACCACACACAATAAGAAAAAAGCTATAATTTATTA
>JARHVA010005573.1:1047500-1052500 GCA_037957365.1 Torreya grandis | reverse complement strand
AGATAAAATGATTGCTTTACAATTTTAAGAGTTAATAATTTATGGTTCATGGATTAGGGTTTATGGATTAAGGCATATGATTTATATTTTAGGTTACATAAGCTCTAATCATGAAGTTAATTATGGCCAAATTGATCTCTTTCAACCTATTTATGACTAAAAATATTGTCTTGGGATCAAGCCCATTGTCATAACATATTGATCTAATTAGTCAATTAGGCTAATGAGTGATGTGATTTCAACCAAATTGAGCCTTGTAAACCTAATTTTTACTCTAAAGGATGTTAATTTGGGCTCAATTTAATGGTTTAGGATTTATGATTTATAATTTAGGGTTTAAGATATAAGGTATAGGATTTAGGGTTTAGGTCCAATCGTGAAGGAAGTTGAGGATAGTTTTAGTTGTTTCAACTTATTTATGTCTACATAATGTGATTTTGCTCTTAATTAGACCTAATGTCATCAAAAATTGATCCAATCAATCAATTGGGCCAAATAGTAATGTGATTTGTACTGAATTGATCCCTATATGAACATTGTTATTACTCTAAATGATGTTTAAGGTTTATGATTTATGGTTTAGTGTTTAACATTTAGGGATTAGGGTATATATAATTGGTTTAGATTTTAGGGTATACAGTCTAATTACAAAGGTAATCTAGGCTAAAATAAGGTCCTTTAAACTATTTGTAACTAGATAATGTGATTTTGGGCTCAACTGGCCCCTACATCATAAAAACTTATCCAACTAGTCAATTAGGGTAATGGAAAATGTGATTTGGGCTAAATTGAGCTATGTAAACCTAATTTTGACTCTAGAGGATGATAAATAAGGATAAATTGATTGGTTTAGGGTTTAAAGTTTAGGCTTTAGAGTTTACGGTCCTATCATAAAAGTAACTGAGAATAATTTGAGCTATTCGAACCTATTTGTGACCATAAAACATGTTTTTGGTTTTTATTATTTTCCATGTCATCACACATTAAGAGTGTTAGTCAATTGGACTAATTAGTGGTGTGATTTAAACCAAATTGAGACATGTAAGCCTAATTCTTAGTCTAAATGGTAATTGGGGCTCAAATGATTGGTTTAGGGTTTTGAGAGTTTATGATTTAGAGTATAGGGTTCCTATATGGATTAAGTTTTAATTTTTAGGGTTTATTGTATATAATTTAAGGTTTATGGTCTATGGATTACCTAGTATATATATTATAGTTTACAATTTAGGGTTTAGGGTCTAGGATCTAGGGTTTATGGTGGAGGGTTTAGGGTTAAGGTTTAGGTTTTAAGGTCTAACAATGAAGGCAAATGATGATAATTTGAGTTGGTTGAACCTATTTATAAAAAAATAATATATTTTTATATTTTATTAGAACCCATGTCATCATAGATTAAGGATTTTGGTTAACTAGGGAAGTTAGAGGTGCAATTTAGGACAATTTAGTTTAAATTATGATAATCAATAATTCAATGATTTTTTTATGGTCTTAAGAGTTTATGATTTATGGTTTAGGTATTACGGTTTATAATTTAGTGTTTAAGGTTTAGGTTTTAGTATCCAATCTTGAAGGTAATCGAGGACAATTTGAGTTTCTTGAACCTATTTGTGAGCACAATTTTTTTTGGGTTCCATTAGCCCCCATGACATCAAAAATCAAGTGAATTAGTCAATTAAGGTAATTAATGGTGTAAATTAAGCCAAATATATCCATATGAACCTCATTATTAGTCTAAATGATGGTAATCATGGCTGAAATGATTGGTTTATAAATTCCAAGGCTTTAGATTTAGGGATTAGTGATTAGGGATATTAGTGTATTTATGGTATATGGGATTATGGCTTAGGGTTTAAAATGTAGGGTATAGTGTTTAAGGTTTAGAGTTTAGGACTTAAAGTTTAATGTTTATGGTATAGGGTATAAGTTTTAATCTCTAATCATGAAGGCAATTAAGGATAATTTAAATTTATTAAACCTATTTGTGACCAAAAATTATGTTTTTGGGTTCTAATATCCCCCATGTCATCACAGATCAAATTAATTGGTTAATTAGGATAATTAGTGGTGCAATTTAGGCCATACCTTTCCCTATAAACCTAATTCTTAGTCTAAATGATGATAATTGGGGGATAAATGATTGGTATAGGTTTTTACTTGAGATTATAATCTATGGTTTTAGGTTTTTAAGCATCTATACTTATGGATTAAGGATTAAATAACTTTTTTTATCTAGGTTATATGGTTTAGAGTTTAGAGATTATATCTTAGGGTTTACAATTTAGGGTATAGGTTTTAGGGTTTTGAGTTTAAGGATCTTGGTTTAAGGTTTATGGTATAGGGTTTAGTGTTTAAGGTCCAACCATAATGGAAATTAAGAATAATTTGAGTTTTTTAATCCTATTTTTTAGAAAACATTATGTTTTTTAGTTTCATTAGCTGCCATGCCATCACATATCAAGTGAATTAATCAATTGGCATAGTTAGTGTTGAGATTTGGGTCAAATTTATCCATGTAGACCTAATTACTAGTTTAAAATATGGTAACTAGGTCTGAAATGATTGGTTTGGAGTTTTAAAATTTAAAAATTTATTGTTTAGGATTTATAGGGATTTAGGTTTAGGGATTATGGATTAAGGTTTAGGGTTTAGGATTTTGAGCATAGGGTAGGTTTTAGGTTTTAGGGTTTAGGCTTAGGGGTGTTTATGAATACACTTATTAACATGTACATGATATAATTGTGTATGTATTAATACCAGATACACGATTTTATCATGTATGCAATTCTTTTAATGCTAGAAATTTTTTTAAAAAAACATGTACGATCAACATTATTTTTTTAATATTGAGAGTTGTGTCCCTTGCATAATCTACTCTATTTCAATATACACATGTTCTACGTCTATTTTTTACTCATTTAAACATTGAAACACTCTCAAATGTATAAAAATTTGTGTACTCATAGTTGACAAATACTATAAGTCTATTTTTAATGATTTGATCATTTTCCCCATTTAGCACTGCACATCAAGCAGGGCTATTTTTTAATCATTGGATTATTATCCTTACCCTCAAAATCTAAAAAATTTGTGAAATCATGGGTGAATTTTTTTAATATAAATATGAATAACTTCAATCATAAAATGTTAGAGGATTTATAAGAGTAGTGAGAAAATCAAAGGTAGCGAATGTGAAACATTCCTGCATGTAAGTATATTATCCCTCATGAATTGATTTTCACACATTAATTATGAAATAAACAATGAAAATAAACCAAATTTTAAAAGTATAATTGTTAATAATGATAATATGCCAAATTAAAATACATGTCCACATTCAAAATTTAAGGTTTTTAATTTTGGTGATGATTATAGTATGTATGATGATGTAAGTGGCATGAAACCACTAATTGATGAAAGTAAAAATCAAGAAATAAATATGGGAACACTACCAAATGAAGAGATTAGTAATGAATAAAATAATATGGAAACACCAAAACAATTAAATATACCATTAAGAACACCTCCTAGGATTTAAAAATAATAACCATGTATTTAATTGAAATTGATGAAAACATTTTGAAACGATTGCCTAAAAAATTGTCTGAGCACCATATGAGAAGAAAAGCTAAAAAGTTTGGGACTTACACATTTAAAAATAAATTGAAATTGAAAGATGCCAATTTTTTGTTACATTTATGAAAGTGAATAGGATGAGACCTAAAATGCACACCCTAGGACTAAGAACATCTAATATTATTGATGTAAATAAGGCAATTGTTTATCTTTTTGTAATTCATACAATCAAGTAGGTGTGAAGAAACACACAAAATATGGCATTTTTTTAATTCATTATTACAAATTATTTGATAAGTTATCAAATATACAATAAATGATTTATTATACAAAGAATCCAAGCATTGTATATAAACTTAAAAACTCTAGTTAAAGTAATTGAAAGAAGTACAAAACTTGATGTTGTCAATAACATTTTCTTGTGGGCATTCTTTGGTAGACTCCCAAAAAAATAAAAGGCTATAGATAATGTCATAAAATATTTACTTAGATAATTTTTGAAAGACAACACAAGGGTATTGATGAATAGAGATGTAGTGAAAATAAGAGTTGTTTCTCATAATTGTAAACCACATGCTTAACATTTTCTAGATATGACACAAAGATAATTATATTCTAAATTTTTATAAACATATCCACATAATTATATTTTTCCAAGCTATTTTAAAATGGCTAAACCCTTCTAGGTAACAATTAATCACGCACACACACAATACTTATTGTTGTAGGCAACATGTTAAATTTTTTATGTATTATGATATTTTCATCATTTCATCTTACTTAATATACTGATAATATTTTTTAGGAGTGTGGAGTGTAATCCCATTAAAAGTAAATAATGGAATTTATGTAAGTGATGATTGGTTTTATTTTCACATATTTTTTGCAGTTCAAACAGAAATGAACATTACTTTCAAGGAACATTATATTTGGTCAGATAATTACATGTCATAATTTAGGAATGCATGGATTTTATACTAGCTAATCATGATGCATATGATATATTATGTACAACATATTTAGAATTTCACTAAAGTAGTCCATGGAAAAGCTAAGCATGATGTTCTAGGAGCTTGTGTCAAAAGAACACTTTCAATAGAGGAGTTGAATTTTGAATAAGCCACTGATTTTATAGATGAAAAAAACATAGTTGATTAGATTAATGAAAATATGATCCATGATGCTTATAAAATTCCCTTGTTTATAGATATTTGTTATTGATGAAGGATTAACAATTGGCAAGATATAAAGAATATATAAAATAAATATGATCAAATGAGTTACCCTTATTTCATTGCTCAAATAGAGGTTTTTGGATTATTCATACAAGGAACATAGAAATCTTTTGTTCTACATGTGTAATGAGTATGAGTCATAAGAATTGGTGGATGATTGGAGTTTTAGGCCTCTAATTCCAAATAATACTT
>JARHVA010005573.1:925000-1037500 GCA_037957365.1 Torreya grandis | reverse complement strand
CCACATTCTATAATTGACTAAAATTATTGGCCACATGTTCACATTACATTAATTTTAGTTTCTATAGCCACAATTTTTTGGATACCTCATACAACCATGAGATTCATCCACATATAGTTCATTTTTTCATCACAAACCTTTTATTTCACTAATATTAAGACATGTGGCATCATCACATCAACTCAGAAGCACAGAAACTAGTCAGTGAAAGTAAATTCTCAAAGTTTCAAATAGCCTCAAATATCATAGATCCTTCCACATGGAATGATCCCTTTCACTTAGAACACAATAAAACACATTATATATACTTATCTCTAAATTTATCAAGATCAACATAGACTAAGGCATAAAAAGGGTATATTATCAGAGTTCTATGTCTTTTAGATCAATGAGAGCCTTCCACATGTTATGATCCCAAATAATCACCTCTTGATAGGTCCAAGTAAAATTTCAACTTTCAAATATCTCATATTAAAATTATTCAACCACGTGGTGCAATCTCATTAACATGGAGCCTATTAGTCAAAGATACATTGTTAATATATTTATTTTCTCTAGATCATTGGTATTTATCCATGTGTCATCATCTAAAAATCCTTATAATTTCCATAATAAATTATGATATTAAATCAAATAAGAGCCTATGGATACATGGGGACCATCACTATGGCACCATCCCATTCCTACAAAACCTATCAAGAAGATGAAAATAGTTAATAGTCAAAATAACTATAGATTCCCTAGATCATGCTAAGTGGTATAATATCATTAACTTATGTATTATAATAGGTTTAAATAAATATTATAAAACCAAATATGTTTAGGTAAGTGATAATTTTACATGTGTCACCATCATGGAGATGCATAGATAGAATACAAATGTAAAATTTCATAGCTAGGCCAAAGCTAATGCATGGAAACTAGACATTTGTCTTAAGGTGATAAATAAGAAATCTCTATGAATGAAAAATTAACATGTGAAAAAATTCACCTTCCAAATATTATTGGCAAATTAAAATTGAAAAGTGAAATAAAACCAAAATCTATTGTTGCATTAACTCCACAAGCACTGAACATTCAAGTCTCGACATTTTTGAAATATATGTAAATTTCAAAATGACATGAAGTCATCATGATCATTGATCGATTACATATAAATGATGAATTTGAGTAATCAAGTTACCAAAATCCCTATTTTTATTACAGTGAATTTGTGATTACCTTTAGTCAACTTACGAGAAGATTTATAGACCTTTACATATACAATAATGGCTTCTTCATCATGGGATTCTCATAATCAATTTGCTTACCCATACAACATCACATGTAGGCCTGAATATTTGGACACATTGTTTGACAATAGAGCCCTTAAATTTTATTACCATCATTACTTAGCCATTTGGGACTAGGTTCATGAGATAGAGCCATATTCATGACAAGATCATCTATATGAAGATGAGTGAATATATTTATGATTCTCTTCCAATCAAGACCATGGGACTTTAAGACATGATAAAAATTAAGTGGTAATTCCTTCCATAGATTTAATTCATGATTTGTTTATTAATGGTGCTATTACTATGGATTACCTACACTTTAGACTTCATAGAATCA
Organism: Torreya grandis; assembly: GCA_037957365.1. NCBI lineage: Eukaryota > Viridiplantae > Streptophyta > Pinopsida > Cupressales > Taxaceae > Torreya > Torreya grandis. Next base: position 1,035,886 of record JARHVA010005573.1, on the reverse strand, counting down.
TTGTAACATATATTTTTGTGGAAACATTTAAGAAGTATTTACAACTTCCAATGCCTGAGTTGATCAACGATCAAGTTTTGTCCAATACTTGGTTATAACATAATATAGTTGATGGGAAAATCAAATAATGGCTCAAGAAATGAGAAAGATTGAATATTCAAGTTGATATCTCCTCAATTTCCATATTCATGTTTAGGCCAAAAATTCAAATAAAAATGACACTAATAATCATTTTGTATGATTTTACCATCATAAATTATGTGCATGATAAATGGTTTTCCTTGATATATATTATTTTGACCATTAATTTTTTTTTTCACTCAATAAAGTCATTAGTGTGATTCTAAAGGAACAAATGTTCCAACTTAACCAAAGATTGTATGAAGGAAATTTTTATATGATGTCCCATGTAGTGGACATAATTATGGAGATAATATACAAGACTCATGGGCAACCTTGTCAACCATATAATGCATACATAAATAATATGATCTATGGTGATTATTACATACTACATATTTATAGGTTTAGAAGTGAATTTAAGAAATAATTTTAGAATACATTTAACCATGAGTCTACCTAACCATTTATGGGCATTAAATTCCTAGGCGTTGTGATAATATAAAGATAAGTATAGAGAACATAGGTTATTGTTGGTACTCTCATTATTTTATAATAATTAGGATAGAGGGAATTAGGGTAAATCCTCTATATTTGGAACATTATGTACATGATAAGGTGGTAGACCAAGTAATAACACATCAAATATACAATAGTGTGGATGAATATATCAATGTTAGACATTAAGGGTAATACCACAAAACCCCTCTAAGTATTGGAAAAATTTAGTTTTCAGTGAGGAAACACTTTAATATAGTTGGTAAAGTTAGATGCCATTATCATTTAGAAGAAGAACAATATAGATATTTGGACCCTAGAGGTAGACTCAGGTAATATCTTAATGATCTCAAGAAAAATGGAGTTCATATTCCATATGAAAACAATATTTTTAAGCATGATGAAATATTTTTCAATTCTCGAGATGAATCTAATGTCTATAATAGAATGAACAAACATAAAATATCATTCGTGGTTACACAAAAAATCTAGTATAATACTTTAATCACTAGAGAAGAGCCAAATCAAATTGTAGAAGAGGTTAATAGGTCCACAAGTTATCAATGGACCCAACCATATGCACAATCATCAAAAAATAAATGTCAATCTCCCTCTTTTCAATAGGAATAAGTTATCCCATTGAAATAATATGCCATGTAAAGGAAGATGAATCCCTAAATCATGAATAATATTGTTAAGGGGATTTTGAATCCTAAACTAGTGGCTACAATACAACTCTCTACAAAATTAGAATGGCATCAGATTCTGTACGTGGGAAAATAGGAGTAACCTATTTGATACTTTTGCCTCCTTTGACAAAAATTCAATAGGTAAGTCTTCTTGAATTTGTCTAGAGTTATTTTGTGACAATGCTATCCATAATAACACCCCCATCACCTCCAACATCCCCACTACTATCACCTATAGTTTTAGTGCTACCACCTCCATCTATTATGGTTATCCCATCAATTCTACCTTCTACCACTTACTCCATTTCCATTCAACCTCCACATGTGTTAGATGGTTATTTTACATCCACTATAAAATCCCCTTCATATTCCATTCAACCCATTTTCACTTATCAAAGGAAGCCTAAAAATCATTTAGTCTCTCCTACAATTTCCTAAGTAGGGGAAATATCCATAGATGGTCTATTAGTCTGTGGAGGTCATATTATTGAAAAATCATTGGAAGAACATGAAGAGGTGGTCTCACTATTAGATTACACTAGTGATGAACAAGAGCTGGAACTAAAAACTATGGAGGAAGAATAATAAGAGGATAAAATTGAGACAATTGAAATAACATAGGATAATATGTCTAAGTAAATGGGAAAGAGGAAGATAAATTGATCGACACAAGGAATATGAAATGAGGAGATAGACCAGCCCCCACATAAGGTGAAGAAGTTATTACTGATTGATAAGAAAGTCAGGGCCTCAATAAGGTAGTGTCCTCTCTCACCTCCTCCTTTATAGTTTTAGATACTAATTTATTGTTAATTATCCATGTACTAGTCTAGATGTTACATCCATTTATCCATATGATTCATTGTAATAATATTTTAAAAAAAACTAAGTCATTGTATACCCATGTTAATACTGAGGGAAATAGGCAACAAATTTCTACTTTTTCTTATTCTTTAATTATTTCAAACACAACATCAATAATAGCTAGACCCCAAGCCACTAGAAAAAGGTTTAGTTTCTAATACTTGGTGTTTACTTCCATATTTGATACCCAAGCATCACCTTCACCCTCAAAACCATCTACCTAATTAGGTTTGTCTATTCGTCATGCCACTCAAGTCAAGTCTTCCATTATCTCAATTTTAAATACCCTAGGACAAACATAATATGTGGTAGAGACTACACTCCAAATGGACATCTTTTTATGTAACTAGGTTAGTTAACCACCTTTATATTTATCTATACAAATAAGTGCTTCAATGATTCCACTAGAATTTTTACCAGCTTTCACCTTTGTAGAGGCTAGTTAACCTGAAGAACAAGGAGAGCTCATTTTCACTTATTTGGCACAGAGTTATAAAAGCAAAAAAATGATAGAATGGGATTGGTTCTCGCATACTTGCCAACAATAAGTACATGCTTTATTAATCAAATTTAAATTGTATAGAGGGTGAGGAAAATAAAGGTAGTGTAGAGAAAAGGGGAATAAATCTTACTAAAATAAATGGAAAACATGTCATCCTTATAAAATAAATAAAAAAGGAACACCAATGACCCTAGTAAGTATGAAGAGGACTTTTGTGCTTTATTGGATTCAACTAGGGCAGCTATGAAATAGATGTATAGGAGCTAAGACCAAACCAGAAAAAGGCTTATACAAATCAAAATTATTCAAGGTCTAATATGAATAGAGGATAATTTTTTAAGTTACATGAATAAATTGTTTAATATCTTGAAAATGATGGGAACTTCAAGGGGTGAGTCTCATCCAATCTTTATAGAAGAATTCTAACCTTATGGAACCAATGGAAGGAACTAAAAAGGAGGATTAAATTTTTGATAACATGTGAAATAAATGTTCCTTATAATCATTTAAATCTAAGGAATACCTAAGAGTATATATGTTCAATGAATTATGTTATTCCTAAAATAGACAGTGCCTTCAAATGGCAACAATAGATGAAAGCCTTGATAAAATAATTTGTGATCCAATAGAGACAGTTCATATAAATTATAATAAATATGTGGATCATAGTTTTGATTAATAATATAGGGTAACTAGTAAATAAATCCATTTTTCAAGGAATATTCAAAGTAGCTACAAAGAGATTCAAGGCTAAAATAGAAGGAATTATATATAAAACTAGTGAATAGATTTTGTAATTGATTATTTTTTAAAAGATAATGTGACTAAGGTAAAGGCATACATATTTGAATTTAGAGATTCAAAATGTAAGAATAAAAAGATAATAGATGAAATCACATGGATATTCAAGCCATCCATGCTAAAATTTCACATTATTAATATTTAGTTTGACACTTCATATACATTACATAAACATCTCAAGGTTGTTGAATGGAGTGTTACTATAACACATAACACATTTGTAGTTCCAAATATAGGTCCTATAATTTGAGTGACATTTCACATTAAAATGCATATTCATATTGGCCCTACTTCAACTAACCCTTCGTATGCAAGGCATCAGCCTACTTTAGTAACTATACTAAACATACATCTATCTTATTCTTCCAATAGTGTCAACTCGTGTGTGTGTGTGTGTGTGTGTGTGTGTGTGTGTGTGTGTGTGTGTGTGTGTGTGTGTGTGTGTGTGTGTTTCTTTATTTGCATATATTATACTGTAATTATATTCGGGTATCTATTATATTTATAGGTGCATATGTACACACACATAAGAGAGAGAGAGAGAGAGAGAGAGAGAGAGAGAGAGAGAGAGAGAGAGAGAGAGAGAGAGAGAGAGAGAGAGAGAGAGAGAGAGAGAGAGAGAGAGAGAAAGAGAGAGAGAGAGAGAGAGAGAGAGAGATTATAATTATGAAAATTTGGCCATTTGTCTTATGAATATCATGCACATGCATGTTCTACATGAATTTTAAATCTTGAGTTTATAATTTCAAGTGTAAAATTGAGGATGAGGTGACCCCTTCACAATTTTATATATACCTGTAATCTTTCAATTCCAAAGGGAGGAGAACTTTGGCAATTAAGGCAAATAATAAATTCTATGGATAGTTATAGAAGATCATCTTGATGTGCATTATTTTTTCTTTTCTAAATCAAGTATGATCTATTGTAAAATTTCCATCATCTTGTCATCATTAATCTTTGAGCTGTGTAGAAGTGCTTTCAATACAAACATTCAGACTGTGTTGTAGCCAATTTGAATTATTTTTTTAATTAATCATAATCTCCCTTTTAGGATGTGAAATTTCAATCATATATTAGAAATAATATTTGATTATGAATAATAATGTTTACTGTACATTTATTTTCGTACACTCCTTACTATGTTTGTGTATTTTATGTGTTAAAAGCAACCTACACTAGGAATTATTTTCCTACCACTTTTATAACCCATAGCATGCATGGTCTAGTTTGGAAGGGTTTCAACTATCTTTGGTTTAAAAACCCTCTTTTCCCCCTACATTTCCTCTCTTTTAAACTTTTCTTATCCAGTCCACATCAAGTTACAATTCACCCAACCATCTCAAGTAGCATTTTATTAATTAAATTCCATACATCTAAACCGTATAAGGAAAAAAAGCCATTAGTTAGGTCCAATATCCCACCACTGGGATATTTACAAAATTAAATAACCCAAAAGTCATGCTTTAGAGTGAATATATTCACTAATCCAAAATGTTAGAGGTTATCTCATAAGATTTTATGGAGTTTGTAAAACCTACATCAACAAAGATGACCAAGATTATTAATATTTTGATGATTATAAAAAAATGGAGATGTGTGTAGATATTTGTAGTTTGACTAAAAAAGTGTTAATACTTTGATTTTATATAACATATTATTTAGTTTATTCTATGTTGTGATTGACCTTACTAAGGGTAATTATAATTAGTTTTAAAATTTTAGTTTCTCAATTAAAAAAATATATTTTCTATTCATATCTAAAATTATTTCTTATTATTAATTAGTATGTCATCTTTTATGTTAGATTTTAGATCTCATAATATTTTTATATTATTTTTTAATCTATTAATTTTAATGTGTTGTTTACTTTAGTCTATATTTAGTTCTTTAGTGTATAAACTTTCATATTTTAAAATTTTAATTTAATTCTTAGTCTAAAATTTCTTGATTTATTCTAACAATCTTTTACTCTTAATGTCTTTATTTTATTTTTTCTAATCTTATTTAAATTGTATCATGTAACCATTTCTAATCTTTGTTCATTTTTCTTATTTTGTTTCAAGTTTTCTTTCTTTCACTTTATTTTTTTATTTTGTGTGGTAGTGTTTCGAGATGATAAATACATATCATTTGAATCTAGAAAATGAGATTGACAATCAGAGTATTTAATCATCTATTTATAGGCTTTATTCTATCAAATTGGATTAATAACATCCGATACAAAACATTAATAAATGTACTTAAAACATTAAAAAATAACTTTTTCAATCAAAAATATCATCAAATATATTACAGCATCATTGGCCCCCAAAAATATCAATTTAAAATAACAAAAAACTCACTTTAAATAAACCGAAAAATAGATTAACCAACTATAAAAAACATTTATCTTTTATAAAAAATGAAATTAATATTTATTTTTTCAAAACTATAGAACTAACTTTTTTTAATGCCAAATGTCAATGTGCAATTGATCCATTAATTTCGTGACGAATGCCCATCTATTCTTATATCCTAAAATTTCAGCATGATAATAATCGCCAACCTAGACAATGTCTTCCCTAAAAATATATTTATCTATAAAGGCCATTGAAATAAAATTTTAAAAAAAAAAAAAAAAAATCTACGGGCTAAACAGAAGTCAATAAATGGCCCGGCTCATTCATAATATGGGGAACTTTTTGATCTAGGGAAGGGGTTTATAAATGAAATATTTTCAAAGAATTGATATATATTTTTAACCCATGATAAATAATTAGTTGATTTTATTATGTCTTAGTTATTTAAATTTTATTTTATAATGATTAATCGATCATGATATATTATCATTTCAATAATTAATATACAACATATACTATATTTAAATACAGATAATACTTTTTTTAAATTTTTATTTGAAATTAATTTGAATTATAATTTTCTTTTCATTTGAACGTACTAAATAAAAATATAAATTAAACAAAATAAATAAATTAATTTTTGTATTCTTATTGACATTTAAATCGTAATATAAATTTCAAAATTGATTAATATCAAATAAAATTAAGATACATCAAATAAAATTAAGATAGTTCTCTCTCTATTTTTTTTTGAATATAAATAGATCAAATAAAATTAAGATAGTTTTTTTTCTCTTCTTTTTTTTTATAAATAGATCATATAAAATTAAGAATTTTTTTTTTTTAATTTTGTAGAATGTAGTGTAGTGAGTTGTTTGATTTTAAATTTCGTGTTTTTCTTTTTGTTTTGAAAAGTTAATTTAAAATATTTTTTTGATTTTAATTTTTTTGAATCCAATATATTATTATAATTAAATAGATGCCATTATCATCAATCAATATAAAACTAAAATCAAAATAATATAAAATTAAATTAATTTAAAATTTATATTTAACATTAATTAAATGAAAAACTAAAAAATTAAAATAACAACAATATAATTTTATTAATTGATAAAACTGTCCAAATATTAAATCCTTTCTAAATTCTATGTTCAAAATAAAGATATGTTAAAATATTTTTAAAATTAAAAAAATTATAAATTAATTGTAAGAAAAGTAAAAAGATTCCTTGACACTTAAAAAATAATTATATTTAAATTTGACATTTAAAAAAATAAATAAAATACATACAAAATTTGATTCCAAATAAACTTATGGAAAAAGGAAAGTATTAACAAATTTAAAATAACCCAATTTATTAATTGAGATATGTAGGAGCTTTATAAATATATTTCTTTATGTTACATATTTTATTGCATGGTCTAGCATAATATATAACATTATTTTGTATGAAAAAATATATCTGATTTTACAAAAAGTTGGTTGAGATTATTTTGATCGAAAGTGGCTCCTTCGAATAATTCATGCACCCCCTTCACGTTTTAAAAATTTAGAGGTTTTTCACAATTTATTTTTCAATCGTTTGAAGGATAGAAAATTAAACCAAAAAGAATGCTTTGGTTTGGTGATTCAATTATTGGAAATATTCTTTTGCAGGTTTGTATGAATATTTTATAATTTTAATTTTGAATGAGGGAATTACGTGCCTGGCTCTCATGATACAAGTTATATATAACGTGTTAATAAAATCTAGTGTATCACTAAAAATTAAATTGAAAAAAGTATAAATTAAAAGATTATAAAATAAATAATGAGAAGGAAAGAGTATATCGCACTACAATGTAAAATAAGAAATATTAGTTACCAAAATGATATAAATGAAAAAGGACATAAATGATATTTTAAATATGGTTGGACCTTAATCTAATGGAGTTTAACTCTTAATCACTTGGTATATTTATAATTCAGTTTTAAATTTATTTTAGTTTTTTTAAAGCTATTATTATTTTTTTAATTGAAATTTTGTTTTAATATAAATTAATTGTATAAAATGTTATTTTGGTTTATTGTTAAATATTGAAAAGTATTTATTTTGTTAAATTTTTTTGGGTCATATTTTTAATTTCATCATTTTATAAATATTATTTGGGATTTGTAATTCGATTGGATGATTAAGTAACATTTTTAATATTATCATCCACACCATTAATATATATATTTAATATTTTAACCACTAATATTTTTAATTGATTCTTCCTCATTTATTTAAAGAGATGCATTGATCTATATAAGACATTGACACGAGGAACACTACCTCATATATAGATAGAGGTCTTTGACATTCAAAGAAATGGTGCGACTAGCAACTTATTTATATGTACCCAGTGTTAAAAGGAGATCAGTTGTTATATTACTGGGATGCATTTAGGATGAAGAAGTTATAAAACATAAAATTAAAGATACAAATCAGATAAATAAAAGACATTATTTAATTATGTTGATAGTCACTCACAAATCAAATAAAGCGATTATTTAATTATGGTGATAGGTATTCTACTATAATGGTGGGGACAAATTGTGAGGTGTTGTAATTTTTATGTATAAATAACTAATTACGATATCAAAGTTGATGTTCATTTAGTCATCAATACATAATTTTAATATTAAATTTGACATCTATTTAACCATCACTTTAAAGGTTTTTTCTTATTGCTTTGACAAGTCAATTTAAAAATTGTAATATCTTGGCATGGAGAAGAGCTTAACATCCTCCCTTTTCCACATTTTATTTTTTGAAAACACACACACACACTCACACAATCTTAATAACTTTAATAGTTGTATGATTATATTTATGTTTTTTAGCCATAAAATATAATCATTTTTTTTAAAAAGATCATATCTGATGAAAGATAAATTTTGATGCAAATCATTCATGTGTGTGTGTGTGTGTGTGTGGGGATGTGTATATATGTATATGTATGTGTATATATATGTATGTTTGTGTGTGTGTGTGTGTGTGTGTGTGTGTGGGTGTGTCTTTCTTCTACTCTAAATTTTTTCATAATTTTAATGATAATATTCAATATATATCCCTCATAAAAAATTCTTGATAGATACGGTTGAATGTCAAATTTAGAACTTGAATGACATGTTTGGAGAACCCTTTAGTTTTTATTTAGTTATAAGATACATGTGCTATAAGTTTTTTTAATATTTAATAGTTTATTTTCATTTTGTTATAAGATATATGTAAACTTATTCTTTTCTAAGCAATTATTTTCTTAATAAAAATACATATGAAGGTTAAGTATGTTTAACAACAATAATTTTATTAAGATCATAGATTTTTTTTTTATTGAAAATACATGCAAAAATCAGATACATCTAACAATAATAATTTTAGTACATGTAATATCCAGAGTGGGATATTATTACAAACATACAAAAGTATTGAAAATCCCACTACAACAAACTTGGAATGAACACTATGAGCTGAAAATGGAGACACTTATGAAATGACTTTCTTGCAACATGTATATGGAAACTACACAAGAGCTGAAATATATTATGAAACGGAACATGAAAATTAATATGGAAGACATTTATGGAATTAGCTCTTTCTAACATATGAGTGAAACAACACCAAAGCTGAAAATCTAAACTTCACATACTATGGAGAGAAAACTGAAATGAATTGGATCACACTAATAATTTTGATACTTCTATTATTTTATGGAAATAACACAACACATAGACATATGCTCTCACACATATAGATATACAAACCCACACAAAATAACAACAAACTCTGATGAAGAACAATTGTAATCTTTGAGTGAGATTACAAAGCATAATCTTAGGGTTTTCGTTGTTTGATTTTGTAACATCCACAGGGTTTCTCCCATGAATCTTGTATTGGAGAGCTAAGTGGTTTTTTCATTGAATTACTAAAAGATTTTAAGCACAAGTGTAACAAGCATATAGGGGTTTTTAGTTGTATAATAAAAGATATATTTCAAAGGGAGAGAGATCTCCTTATATAGAAAATCAAGGGAGAGAGAAGAGAGAGGAAAGTTTCATGGACAAGAAAATAATTTTGACTCCCTTTAGTGCATGCACTATTAAGATATAATGGAAAACTTGTCACCATATTAGAATGGTAAAATATTGGATCATATGATCCCCTTTTCTTTTGTCTTTGTCTCCCACCTTCCATATGTGTGAGAAAACTCACATGTGTGAGCAAATATGGAATAGTTTGTCCTTGATGTGATTTTCAAAGGACTTTGACTTAAGGTAAGATTCACAATCACTCACATGTGTGAATGTCTCCCACATATACCAAGGTCTCACTCACATGTGTGAATGTCTCACACATGTGCCAAAGTCTCCCACATGTGTGAAAGGTCTTCCACATCTGTCCATGTCTTCCACTTCTAAAACGATGTCTCCTTAGTGGAGTATCATGCCCCACCTCCTCATATGCCTAATATTCCATGGTATATTATCTTATTTTCCATGTCATATCACCCTAATTCCACCTCATCACTATGTCATGTCACCACTATGCCACATCACCCTACATAGTCACTGATGAATAATGATCAATGAATAGTACAAGTGAATAGGGCCAATGTGGATTTGTGCCATGTCACCTTATCTCCAAGACACCTCATTGTTGCATCATCATTTTCCATGTCACCATGAATAGTGATGGTAAATAGTGATTCATGAATAGTACCTATGAATTGTAACCTTGGAATAGTCCTCTTGAATAGTGTTTGAGAAATATTGGAATTACCCAATTTTCTCACAATATCATTTTTAGTGAAATTTGGACATGACAAATCCCCCTCCCCAAAATTGCTTTCCCTCAATAAATTACAAAATTAGAGTGTCCCATTGACCCTGGATAGTGCTTGATGAAGTTCCAAGATCCCAAATAATTCTCAAGAAAATTACACCATGTTGCTCTGCTACTTTGATTAAAATTGTGATACCAACATGCCATGTTTGTATTTTTCATCCCTTATTAACACTCAATCTTTACGTTTCTAAAAAGGATCCCCATTTATTTAATCCACATAATCAACTAAAATCAGCACCACAAAATCTGGAAATATAAAGGCTATCAAAATAAATTGATTGCAACAACCAGTACTTACCAATGTGGAAGTTGGGAATATTTGAGCCATGTCTAGAAATATTTCCTCCATATGCTACAACATACCTATGAAAAACATCTCCTTATCTCTCTTGGATATAAGTATGACAATACTCTGCATGAAATTAACAAACTCACCATCACAAACCTTTGCCTTTTTAAGTTTCCATTGCACCACTCTGATATAAACATAAATGGTGAACACATCATTGCTCAAAATAAAATTGTAAGTGGGTAGGAAGAAATCCCAAATAATTTCTGACTAAAATTTTCTCCACTCCTTAAATTAAATCTCCATCCAATCCACTACTAAGTATGCAACTAAAGTGATATAGTGGATGTCCTGCAACCAAACAATAGAGTTAAAGTTGATTATTTCATGAAGTGAAACATTTATCTAATCACCATAACTTTAAAAAAAACTCTGATCGTGATCTCTATCATGAATTTTTAGTGAAGAAATAACTCCACTATGTTGTGTAACCCTACTCTTCATGTGTGCTTCAGAAGGTTTTCTAGCAAAAATAATCCCTCTCATACAAAGAATCCATTTTTTTATCAATCTAGTAATCCTTCAAAGCACTAGGAGATTTGAAACTCCCACAAATAAATTCAACTTCTAATCCAATAGGTATATTGTTCAATGAGAAGGAATCATCTTTAGTTCCTTGTCTTACCAAATCTTTCCGCAGAATGATCTTTAAATTTGCTTTTTTTGATGAGGTTATGAAAACTCTAGCAAACTCAAATTTTCCTTTTAAAAAAATTTCAAAGTTTGAAATTTTGGTACCTGCATGGATCACTTCATCCCAAGATTCATCATAATATTCCGTACATTATTTATCAGGTGGTCTAACTGGAGGGTTGCTAACCATAATGCTTATCACTCCTTTGTGATGTGTACCCCATTCTTCATCAAATAGCTTGCTACAATCCTTATGAATATCTTCCTTTCTACTGCATACCTGATGATACCTATATGACAAATCAACCTTTGAAAAGAATACAACATTAATCTACTCACCGATCCTAGATATAGCCTCTTTCACCTATATTGTAGAAGGACTAAAGCTTGGCTTGATGTACCCTATTTGCAATAGTTCCTTTTTTCCTTTCTCTTTATTTTTTTGAAAAATGGATGATGCTGATATTAAGTTATGTCAATGGTATTATAACCTTCTTCTAGCTCTATCAAATCTTCCAAATCCTTTTACATATAACAAATAATGCAAAGCTAAAATATGTTAGGCAACATAAGAAATGTGTGCATCCTATTCAAATGTGGAATCTCTTCCCTAAATAGTTGCATACTTCTTAAATTCTACCAATAACACATTATTAAGACATGGGATATTTTTTCATTGTTAGATATGGAAGGGAAATCAAAAAGTTTAGAAATGGAAAACATCAAAGTCTCATTTCATGTTTCCTTCAAAAGATAGTTGTCATTGACAAACAACACATTATCAAAATATAAAATATTTATGGTTTCCATAACCATCTTTCCACTAAGATGCATTAAATGAAAACTCATCCTACTTACTTGATCCATGATATCACGATTCTTAGATTCCTTGTGTCTTGGTAGGTAGCTATTCTCCTTCGATGCATCTTTTCCATGATGAAAACAATATTGTAGTGGCATTAAAAGAAACAATAAACTTAAAATATGATCATACCTTTAGTTTCCAATACTGAGCTCATCAAACCTATTATTCTGATAACCAACCATTTCCTCACCCATAGAAGGTTTGGTAGTTAGTGTAAGTTCTTCCATTTTGAATACTTTGCATTTAACAATTAGATCTCCTTCCTCTTGGATCAAATCATTCTCTTTGGTACTTGGCAAAACAAACAATTACTTACCATTAGGAATCTTTAGAAGTTCCTTTTTCCCTTACTCTATCATTTCTTGTACATAATTTTCTTCCAATTTCTCTTCTTCTTCCAAGCAAAACTCTTTCTCCACATTTTCCACACCATCATCTTATGATTCATGGAGTGACTTTGGTTCTTCTTCAGGAATGCATTCATTAGAAATTAATAATACATTCTCCTCAAATGTGAATCCATCCATGATTCTTCTTGGTACCTCTATTCTACTTTGTAGATCTTTAAATAAAATCCTATTTTACAAATCTATAAATGGCTCATCATTTTGAAATTTGAGAGGTGGTGTAGAAATTCCTGTATCCTCCTGCAATTGGAGATCATCGTGGATGACATGTGATGCCTCTATCTCCTTCTTGTTTGCACTTAGATGCATAAACTCTTCAATCTCTAGCTCTAATTTTTGCTTTATCACTAGAGATTCCTTTGGCTTTGGTTCCTTCATCTCTTGTGGATCCTTTTCTTCCACTTTTTCCATTAGAGATTCTGATGTAATCAATGCTCTATCCTCCAATTCTTTGGATAATACTTATTTGAATTATCTTTCTTTCCATTAAAAGAATAGTTGTAGACATTGGAATTGGTCGTTGATCCTTTTCATAAATTCTTTTTCTTTTTTTTGCCAAAAATTCTTTGTTTGAGGGAAAAAATTTTACTCATAACCTCCATGCCATGTTTTCTTAAACAAACACAACTACAACAGAAGACACAACCTATACAATAGAACAGTAATAGGCTAGCAAGATTACAACTATGACACCACTATAATATTCCAAAAGGGATATTAATATAAACATACAAAAATAATGAAAATCCCACTACAACAACCTTGGGAAAAACACTAAGAGCTGAAAATTGAGACACTTAAGAAATGACTTTCTTGCAACATGTTTATGGAAACTACACAAGAGCTAACATATATTATGAAAGAGAACATGAAGATGAATATGGATGACATTTATGGAATTAACTCTTTGTAACATATGAGTGAAACAACACCAAAGCTGAAAATTTGAGTTTCACACACTATGGAACAACTAAAATAAATTATAACACACACAACTCTGATACTTTTATTAATTTATAGTAATAAAATAATATATAGACAAATGATCTCACACATATAGAGCTACAAACCCACACAAAATAATAACAAACTTTGACAAAGAATAACGGTAATCTCTAAGTGAGATTACCACGTTAAATCATAGGGTTTCCATCATTTAATCTTGTAGCAACATCCATATCACATGATCCCCTTTTCTTTTGTCCTTGTCACCCACCTTTCGTATGCTTTCAAAAGGATAACTCGTCATACATGTGTGAGAAAATCTAGAAGTGTTGTCCTTCATGTGCTTTTCAGCAGGATTTAACTTAAGGTAATATTTTTAATCACTCACATGTGTGAGTGTCTCCCACATGTGCCAAGGTCTCACTCAAATGTGTGAATGTCTCCCACATATGCTAAACTCTTTGACATGTGTCAAAGGTCTTCCACATGTGTCCATGTCTTCTACTTCTAAAACAGATGTCTCCTTAGTGGAGTACCATGCTCCACCTCCTCACATGCCAAAGATTCCATGGTATATTCTGGTGTGGGCCATGCCATATCTCGTTAATTCCACTTCATCACTATTCCATGTCACCACTATGCCACATCACCTTTCACAGTCACTGATGAATAGTGATTCATAAATAACACTAGTGAATAGTACCAATATGAATATGTGCCATGTCACCTTATCTCCAAGCCACCTCATTGTTGCATCATCACTTACCATGTCAATATGAATAGTGATGGTGAATAGTGATTCATGAATAGTAACCTTGGAATAGTGCTCTTGAATAGTGTTTGAGAAATATTGGATTTACCCAATTTTCCCACAATATCATTTTTAGTGCAATGGAGACATGATATTACACTTATTTACTGACGACTTTTCACATTTTAGAGTCTTTAAAAATTTATTGTTAGTTTTTTCAAAATTATTATTATTTCTAAATGTTAAACTATCTTCTTAAAGTTATTATTATTTTTAATAAATGTTAGATTATCTCTTCAAAATTATCATTTCTTTTTCAATACAATATAAATTTAAAATTTTAATATTTTAATTATTATAAAATTCAAATTTGTGAAGGCCTTTATTCATATTCAAAAAACTATATATTTATATTATTAATTTAAATATTGATAAAAATATTTTAAATATATTTATTTGAAAAATATATAAATATCAATTTATGTTTATAAAATTATCACATATTATATTAATTAATCAATTTATTAATTTGCAAAAATTTTAATTATTAATAAATAAATAATTTAAAAAACAAACCCAAAACCAAAAAAAAAAAAAAAAAAAAACAAACCCAAAAATAAATAAATAAATAAATGTAAAAGAAAAAGAAAAAGAAAAAACGAAAAAGAAACCAAAAAACACAACGCGAATTCCACATGTATCCATGATTTAATCGACTCTTCTCAAAGTATTGTTAGCATTAGTCTACCTGATCTGCCATTGGTAAACACGTATCCATATAATGCTATGAATTCTTACGATTAAAATATTAACTCAGATTTAGCTCCTTAATCAACATCTTTGATACGTTGTGAACCGTAATAAACTACACAATTACACTCACCCATTTGGTAGGCAATTGTCATTGCAATGCAAGGTAATATGTTTCACACTGGATGTTTTTATTTACGTCGGGAAATTGGAATCCACTATGCAAGAAACGAGATGTATAGCTAAAGCAAAACAAGCTTACGTCACGCTATCATATCTAAGGTTTGGAAAAAGGCCATACCATCCGTTGAATGGCAGCCTCAAACAAAAGTCAAGAATGAGACATTAAAGTTACACGCAATTAACCACAAAATAAGAAGGAAAAAGAAAAACAATTCTCAATTACCACTAAGATAGAGGAGCTCTTAAGAAAGTTAGCCGTGTAACAAATCTAAGGTTTGGAAAATGGATATCAGCTAGTGTAACAATAGATACCATCCGATGAATGGCAGCCTCAAACAAAAATCAATAGTCAAGAATGGGACATTAAAAATCCATGCAATTAACGATAAAATAAGAAGGAAAAAGAAAAACAATTCTCAACTACCTCTGAGATAGAGGAGCTCTTTAGAATCATGGCCATGTTGTCCAACTCTTGCCCTTTTTCGTAAGAATGGAGGTTACTTAACTACATAATATTGGCCATAATTTATGCCGGTTATGCCTGCAAAACTGTGCACTGTTGATTTTTTTGGGCAGGGCGTGTGAATGAATTTACGTAGTTAAAGTACAATTTGTTAGCTTGTCTACATAACAATGTAAGTTGAGCTGGCAAATCCTTTTTTTTGACAAAATCATTGTTAATGACCTGGAAGTTTCCTGTAATGAATGTGAAATAACGACATTTTAAATAGTATTTGGATTAAAATTCATATACACAAGTAGTTGGTGGTAAATTTGTTTGGCTCTTAAAAAATTAATTAATATAAAATATAAATAAAATAAAATAATCTATAAAAATTAGATTTATATTAATGAAAGAACATAAAGATTTATGAAATAATTTATTAAGTTAAAATAGAATTATTTAATATTATTTTTATTTTAAAATTAATTTTATATATTAAATGTATTTTATCAAATTTATCTTATAATATTTTAAGATATTTTTAATATAAATATTTATTTATTTAATGTATAATCTAAATAAATTATGAATATTATTCAAATTTTCATGTTCTAATAATAATTATTTTTAATTATCTATATAAATTTATGAGACAAAATGCAAACTTACAATATAAATAATTAGTATTATTTTTATCTTAAACTTGTTTCTATATATTAAATATATCATATCAAAGAATGTTTATAATGTTCTAAGATATTTTTCATATAACTATCTAATTTTTACTGTATTATAGATTAATTAAACTATGAATACTATTTAAATCATCATGTTCTAATGGATATTTTTTATTAATTATTTATATATAACATTATACCATCACGTACTCATGTATTTTATGAATAAAAAGTTTTTTCATGAAATAATTTTGATCATGTAAAAATGATTATTAAATAAATTTTACATTGATAAGATCTAATATTTCGCTTGAACTATCAATCTTTCTCTAGGATGTAACATATAAACTCATTAATAAAAATGACCATCCAACTTAAATGAGTAGTTTTCATTTTTTATATTTATTAATTTTTTAAACTTTTAATATTTAATTTTTTATATTACAAATATAAAAATAATAAATATAATTATAATTATTAAAAATATATATTTTAAAATATGATTGACTATAGAATTTTTTTTTAAAAAAAAATTATATGTTGAATCCAAAATTTATCTTCTATAACTAATTTGTTTATTATTTATTTCTCTTCAAATTTTATTTTAAATAAAATTACATTTCTCATTTTTATAATATAACATTTCCAAAGACACTTTAATTTCCTATTTATTTACTGACTTCATTCCATGATGATATTATTTATTATATTAATATAATAACCCATTCTTATTCATATACTTTATTCCAACTAAATAAACATTAAATGGCATAGAATTTCTCCTTGTAATACTAATGCACATGTTTCTAGCAGGATTCAGTCTTTTAGTATTAATTTATCTATCACCAAACTTTCCGCGCACACAACTTTTTTTCAAATTGTATTTTTTTCCCAAACGATTAAGTTGACAATATACCCTATCTTGAATGCTTACCTTAAGAAAAAGAAAACAAAGAAATGGGAAAAAAAAACTTACGCATACATATAAATATCTAACACTTTAAAGATTCCCACTGCATATCTCTCACAATCATTTAGAATATACTGCTATCATAGTTCTATTTGTACTGTTTCCTTTGCGAATTTGTACGTGCTGCAGAAAAGAATTGAGAGAGATGAACAGCTATTTATAGGTGAGCACGAAGGACACCCATATCACAAGTTGACTGCAAGCATTGTATTGAGCTGGTCTCCAATAATTCTGATGTGTAAAGCTAAATGAAATTTGCTCGCTAGTGCTTTGATTTTTAGATATTAATTGTTCAAAGCTGTATTGCACTGTGTATGACAACATCAGCTTTCCAAAATTTTAAGGTGGTGGCCTACAAAAGGACCTGAAATTCTTAGTTTCTTCACCAGCTTCTGCTCCCTCTGTTCATTAATCTATTATTTTAGACATTTTCTTCCTTCGCTAAATGGCCTTTCCTCTGCAGCTTGTGGTGGGAATTATTGGTATGCCACTTAGACTTTTCCTTATGAAAATAAACTAATCTGAATCAACTGGATCTGAACATTTTGCATTACTGGGTGCATAGTTAATCCAACTCCTTTTGGCTTAGTGTCAAGGTTTAAAGGGTACGGTAAAAGTAATCTGCAACTCAAATCTAACCTCATCCTTTATAATGTTTGGCCTTTCAACTCAGAGATATTTAATCCAAAGTGTGCTCTTAGTAACAATAATATGACATTTTAACTGTAATACCTAAGTGGCTATGGCCGGTACATTTTTGTTTGTTGTGGTATGTCTTACGTGGGATGAACATGCTTAAGATTGAAGTATAGTACAAAGACATTGATTGAATTGATAAGATTGAAGCAAACATGATCAGAGTCTTTAAATAGCTTAGTCACGGATAAGAACAATGTAGACTTCAGGATTTTTCCTGAACGTTGGGAAATAGAAACGGTGATTTTTAAACAATTTTTTTATTTTAGAATACTCAGTTTGTATTTTAGGTTTATATCTTAGCACTCTAATTAAATATTTTATGTGTTCCAACTGAACTCCATAGTTCATTGCATTGCATTATAACAAGTATTCTTCTTTTCATCCACCACAATGTGTGCCTATGATTGGATTTACAATTGGGTGACTGGATGTTGGTTTTGTTTTGCGTTAGTTGTATTTGGTGTTCTTTTTGTTTTCTTGGGAGCATGCACATAAGTTTTGTTACGTATTAATTGGATATGTTTCTCATTTGTACGTGCAAGTTTTATATTGTATTTGTTGGATTTGTTGTTCATTTGGATGTGCAGGTTTTATTGTGTAGTGGTTGGACATGTTATTCATTTGAACCGTAAGTGCAGGTTTTATTATTTTGTAGTGGTTGGATTTGTTATTCATTTGTATGTGCAGGTTTTTCTATTTAGTGGTTGGATTTGTTGATCATTGGGTGTTCAAGTTTTGTTTGTGGTGTCTTAGTTGGATTTCATGCTCAATTGTATGTAGATTGCGATTTATTTGGGTGAGTAAAAATTTTATGTTTAGTTAGAATTTAATGAGAGTGCAAACTATTGTGAAACATGAATCATCATGACTAATGTTCTATGGCGGCTGGTGGTGCAGGAAATTTAACTTCACTGTCACTTTTCCTGTCACCTATGTAAGTGCTGTGTTCATCAGATTTATTTCGAGTCAACAACTAGGATAACAACAATTCTTGCCATAATTGAATGACACTGAAAACTGGTCAAATATAGATTCATTACTGACATATATATTGTGAGAGGTCAGTATTGATCGAAGTAAATGCAAATATATTTAGTATTGTGTTTGCAAATTACAGGGCAACTTTCTGGGGGATATACAAGATCAAGTCTACCGAAGATTACTCTGGGCTTCCATATGTGTGTACCTTATTCACCTGTGCTCTTTGGCTACTTTATGGAGCCTCATTTGTTAAACCCCACAGCACTTTGCTTCTCACAGTCAATGGTGCAGGCTTTGTTTTGGAGATATTTTACCTTGTGTTTTTTCTGATATTTGCCTCTAAGAAGATGAAGGTAACTCGTTATGTCACCTATAAGATTTTGATATCAAAGTTGGCTACTAGATTCTAAACACGTTATGTCACCGATGAGATTTTGATGTCAAAGGCGGGTTCTAGATTTTGAACGCCATTAATGTTTAATTAGATTTTACGCATGAAGATAGAAATGTAATTGTACCTATTCTGACGCAGATAGCTTAATTTATTATTGCAGGTGAAAACAATGCGGTTGACCATAGCAATGATGATCGCTTTCGTCGTGTTCGTTGCAGTTATAATTTTTGTGCTGCACACACACAGTACCAGGCAGTTAGTGGCTGGAATCTTATGTGTGATCCTTTCCATCTTTATGTATGCTTCCACATTAGCTGTTGTGGTAGGTTTTCACTCTTATCCTTTTTATTAATTTAGATTACAATAAAGTGTAAAATAAATCTCTACTTAAAAATATAAAAATACAATATAAATACAGTATAAGTTTATTAACAATAACAACTCAATTGATCCTGTCATCAGGGACTTGTTATCGGAACCAAAAGTGTCCAGTACATGCCGTTTCTACCTTCATAATTCAACACCTTAAACGCACTTGTCTGGTCTGGATACTCTCTAATTACTAAGGATATCTTCGTAGGTTTAAGCTTCTCTCATTTTCTACTGCCATTTTCATTTATAGAATTTTTTAATTTATTTTTTGCTTCAACGACTATGCTCCCATTTTCTGATTTTTTCTTTTTAATGTATAGAATTAATTTATTTTATGAAAGAATGTGCAACTTTTTTCTGATTTTGTTTTTAAGCTATTTCAGGTGCCCAATGGCCTTGGTTTCTTTCTAAGAATAATTCAGCCCACTGTATACATTATCTACAGAAACTCAAATCCTGTTTTACTTGTATTTACCGAACATTCTGAGACCAAAAAGATTGCCGATGAATTTGATCTGCCTACCCAAATAGTGCAAATGCAGAAATCAAAGGCTGCTAAAGCGGTTGCAGTGGATGATCTTATTGCTGACCAAGTTTAATTTCATACTAGTTGATCGATAATAAACAGCTATGTTGAGTTGTATTAGAGCCAACATGACCGGATAAATAAGAGACAGATGACTACCTACGAATGAAATCCCTAAGGAAAAGAGCCAATATGTTAATATTTTACCTCTGTGTGAGCTAAACTGTAACGTTTTTAGTTGTTATTTTCTATAGTTGACACTTTCTTTTGGAGTGCAATTCAATAACTGAGTATAAGTTCTATGGTTATATGAACATGCATTTTTGTTTGTACTATTTCTTGAGATAGAACCAAATTGTTAGGTGCTCGTCAAAAGTGAAGGAAATTAGAAACAAGACAGCAGAAATAAAATAACAGAGAAAATTCAAATTGCTACAGAGATTTTGGAAAATAAGAATTTTATTAATCTTTCTTGATCTTGCAGATCTTCTTGATCTTGCTTTCTTGCTTCCATTACAAAGCTGTACCCATGAGTCCTTTAAATAGATTTCAAAACAAACAATAATTGGAAAATCAAACTGAAGACTAATTTTAGTCTTTACATGGAAACTAACTCTCTAACAAATTCTCTAACTGCTGTTTAACTAACTGAATGTTAACTGCTGCTACATGCATGACAATTGAGGTGGAACTAGTAGTTTGGAGAAATTAACTCCAGTTGACTTCAGTTTCTAACACTCCCCCTTAATTTCTACCACAAACTATTTCAGCATTTATAATGCCTAAATTATGTCTCTCATGCAGAATACACCGCCTTGTGAAATACATCGCCTTATATGTGGAATACACCACCTTGCGAAATACAGCTTTATATGTGGAATACACCACCTTGCGAAATACATCGCCTTATATGTGGAATACACCACCTTGTATTTCCAATTGCTAGCATAAATAGATGCAATGCTACAGCATTACTAAACATCTTCATACAAAACAAATACAATTGCTCAATGAGCGTTCACTTAGAGTTTAAGACTGAGGAGTAGCCTATCGAAAGGCTATCAACGGACATGTTTATGTCCAACACTGCAAGCTTCCTTCTTGCTTACCTTTCTTTCCCCGGAAGTTTAATTGTTCCAAGGACTCTATTGGGTTCTTTTCACGTTGGTCTAGATTTGCCAACAATCAGCTTAATCTTTAGGCTCGCTGTTCAACACGTGCTTTCACAGCTTCATTCGTTGTGCAACTCACACACTTTCACAGCTTCATTTGATGTGCAACTCGAGCTTTGCGGAGCTCTTACCAAATCTGAAGCTCTGATACCAATTTGAAGGAAATAAGAAACAAGATAGCAGAAATAAAATAACAGACAAAATTTAGATTGCTATAGCAATTCTGGAAAACAAGAATTTTATTAATCTTTCTTGATCTTGTAGATCTTCTTGATCTTGTAGATCTTCTTGATCTTGCTTTCTTGCTTCCATTACAAAGTTGTACCCATGTGTCCCTTAAATAGATTTGAAAACAAACAATAATTAGAAAAGCAAACTGAAGACTAATTTTAGTCTTTACATGCAAACTAACTCTCTAACTTCTGTTTAACTAACTTAGTATTAACTGTTGCTGCATGCATGAGAACTGAAGTAGAACTGGTAGTTTGGAGAAATTAACTCCAGTTGACTTCAATTTCTAAAAAAAAATTCATAACGTGTACTTTATTTGTTATCCCCAAAAAATAACTACCTATTACTATCCCTTAAAAAATAACAACCTATTAGAAATAAGATTAATCAAATAGTATTATATAATAATGCTAACTATACAAGTGTCATAACTAAGCACTACGATAAGAACATCACAGAACAATCTTTTCGCAATGAAGATACCATATTTAATCGTAAATATGCCCAATTAATAGTCCATATAAAATATAGTTAGCTGAAGAATCAAATACATGTAGCAATACCATGGTTTCTGTCTTTTTTTTGGCTTTGACACATATTTTTGCATGCTATAGTTTGGTTACCTTTTTATTATATATTATTATTTATATTTATTTATTAATAATGTGATGATGGCTTTCTAATTTATGAGAAATAGATATAGAAGAGAAAAAATAGTTTTATTGAAGAACACCATGAGGAATATAACTGGCTTTTGATGATGGTTTTCTCATAGTAACATTTTCCATCCAATATCCATGTCAGCACTGTATGTTCTTGCATTATCACGTATTCCACCTTAGGATGTGACTCCATTATTCTCCAGCTATTGGGTATATTTATATAAAAATATTTAATTAATTGTAATATGTATATTGAAATAAAAAAAATAGTAAATCAATAGAATTTTAGCATCATTTAACATGTCATAACTTTTACTATCCTTTAAATTAAAAATATATTATAATATTATATTTATAAAAATAATCAATTAAAAATTTGTTAGTTCGAAGCTCATGTTATTATCTTTCATTTAAATATCTAATTTATTAATGTTTATTTTTTTAAATTTCAAGATATTTTTCAATGTATACCACTTCTAAATGAAATAAATAAATTTTTTTGTTTGTTTTTTTTTACTTTCAAGATATTTTCAACGTATATCACTTCTAAATGAAATAAATAAAAAATTCCCTATATTAAATTCAATTAATTCAATATATGTGGTTTGTATATTCTCTATAATAATTTCATAAAAAAATTAATTAAAATAAAAGATTTACTAAATTAAATTTGATTAACTCATTTCATATGGCTTGTATATTCTTCATAATAATTTCATTAAAAAATACATTAAAGGTATGTTAGTTGAAGATTCAATAATTTTTTTATTAAAAATTGTAGAGTATATTTTCAACTAATTTTTCTTATCATATTTTGGATTGATTTTTTATTTTATTTATTAATTAATTAATTTTTATTAGGGAGGAGGGACTTCTGTTACAAAGGCAAACTAAATATTTGTTTAATAAAGTTTGTGAATAAAATTGATGGTTTTCCATTTTCACGTTAACATATATGACTTATCTTAAAATTGTTGTAATGTTTACTTATGCTTAATAGTAATGTTTCTTAAAAATCTATATTTTCAGCACCTTGAAAAGATGCATGAGTGACTAAATATAGATTCAAATTTTAATGTGAATTTTGATATAGGTGATTTTTTAAAATGTAGATCCATTTTCAGTACAACTTTTTTTTTCCTGTTTCTAATATTAATTTTAAAAACTTGACGTATATAACATAAACATTGTCAAATTTTCAACCTTAAATTTTTATATTTATCTTTTATTGTATTAAAAAGAAAAAAAAAAGCGATTTGAAATGTGAACATTTAGAATGGAACAAAAATAAAAATCTAAAAGACCTCACCTATGCTACATATAAAATGGAAGAATAAATCAATGTTTATAAGGAAAAGCATTTGATAAGAGGATGGAGTCAAATTTACAAAGGAAGGATTTAATTTAATAGAAAAGGATGAACTCATCTCATTAGAGTATTTCCAAAACTTTGAGATTGGGTTAGGACATTCAAAAAGCTTTTGTGCGCCTTTACCAAAACATTCAAGGCATTTGTAAGCTTCACAAGTTTCATGTATAATTTCAATAAAATAATTTGTTACAAAGTTTTTTTTTCTTCTTCTTCTTTTGATACATTTGTAATCTGGATTTCAATTTAAGGACAATTATTTTGACCATGTTGCAGGGTTTGGGCGAACACACTCACAAAATGAAAACCAGAATCAAAAACTAAAACACCAAATTTAACACACAAATCCATACAAATCCATTATTTGTATTCATAATGAAAGAATTTTGTGATTACAACATGTTTCAATGACAAGTTATGAGCCAAAAAATTGACCACATAACACATCACCAAAGTAAAAATGCAGAGGAAAATAAAATGCGTTACAAAAATCACCATGTCTCTAAATCAGAATGAGGACCCTAAAAAGAAAGCCATTTTTTTATCACTAGGAGGAATCGGTTGACCTCTTATTTTGCTCTAGTGTCCATTCATCTTCGTCGATGTTACAAAACAAGAAGAGTGAAAAATAGAGCAGATCTCCTGTTTTGTCTTCCCTGTGGACCTAGGTGCAAAATGAAGAGAAACACATTTTTTGGTCTTATCCAGAACCTATCAGACTTTTAGAAGCATCATGACTAGTTTGAAATTATCATAGACCTAATGGGGCTTTTTATTTATTGGCACTTTAAAACTTTGAAATAATATAGATCTAGTCAGGCTTTGCAACATAGAATAGAAATGCGGTGTTTGAGTTGTTTGACAATATGATCAAGGATTTTGTCAGAATAAATAGAGCATATAACAGAAAAAATAAATAACAAAAATCAAACTAGATTGCTACTGCAATCAAGAAAATAGATTTTCAATCTGATCTTCTTTATTCTTCTTGATCTCTCAATTACAAAGCTGTGCCCAAGATGTCTTTAAATAAAATTTGAAAGCAAAAACAACTGAAAATAAACTAATTGTTTGACTACAGCTAACTAAGTCTAAACTAATCCTCTAACCGCTTGAATAAACTAACTGTTAACTATTGAGCATGCAAACTGTGTGCATGATGTGCATGAGGCGTGCATGAGAGGGAGGCGAACAAATAGTTAGACTGAAGTGGAGAAATTATCTCCAGTGCGTAGTTTCTAACACTCCCCCTTAATTTCTACCACTAACTACTTCAACATTTACAATGCCTAAATTTTGTCTTAGATAATCAAAGGTCTCCTTTGCTAACACCTTTGTGAATAGATCTGCTAATTGGTCTTCAAATCTGTAGAACTCTAGATGGATTTATCCATTTTTTACTAACTCTCTAATAAAATGAAATCTTGTGTCAATGTGCTTGTTCTCTTATGAAAAACATGATTTTTTGATAATGCAATTGCTGATTTATTGTAACAAAAGATTGGTGTTGACTCCTTCTATGATTGTAATAAATCTGTCAATACTCTCCTCATCCAAGTTGCTTGACATGCTGCTGATGTGGTTACTACATACTCTACTTTAGCTAATGAAAGTGTCACTATAGGTTGTGTTTTAGATGCCCATGTGACCACACCTGTTCCTAAAAGAAAGACATGTCCAGAAGTAATCTTCCTATCATCAATGCTACCTACAAAATCACTATTAGTATAACCAATCAAACTAAAATCATTAGTTGTGGAATATAAAATTCCATATTCTATTGTTCCTGCCACATATCTCAATATCTTTTTTCCAACTTGCCAATGTGAGTCTTTTGGTGACTCCATGAATCTAGAGATTAAACTAACCCCATACATGATATATGGTCTTGTAGCTGTAAGATACATCAAACTACCAACTAGTCTTTTGAATGTTGTAGAGTCAACATTAGACCCTTTGTCTTCTTTGATAATTTTGTTTCTTATAGCAACTGGTGTAGGTGTTGGTTTACAATTCAGCATCTTAAACTTCCTTAAGACATACTTTGCATATTTAGTTTGACAAATAAAAATTCCGTTCTCTGATTTTACAACTTCTATGCCCAAAAAGTACTTCATTAATCCCAAATCTATCATTTCAAATTCTTTCTTCATTGCTGATTTAAATGTGTCTATAGACAAATTTCTAGTGAACATCAAATCATCAACATACAAACACACAATAAAAATCTAATCTTCTTTGTTGATTTTTGTGTACAATGTAGGCTCACTATTGCTTCTGCTAAATCCATTGTTTGTCATGTATGAATCAATCCTACTATACCATGTTCTTAGTGCTTGATTGAGACAATAAAGGGCCTTCTTCAATCTGTAGACTTTTTCTTCATGTCCTTGCACTTCATAACCTGGTAGCTATTTCACATATACTTCTTCATCTAGGAAACCATTCAAGAAACCTTATTTGACATCTATTTGATATACATACCAATTATTTTGAGCAGCTATTGCTAAAACCATTCTAACAATATCAAGTCTAGAAATTGGAGCAAATGTTTCATTATAATCAATTCCATGATCTTGTGCAAAACCTTTTGCTACTAACCTTGCTTTGTGCTTTTCAACATTTCCATCTGCATCAAATTTAGTCTTATAAAACCATTTGAATCCTATGCAATCCTTACCTTTAGGTAGATTAGTTAGATCCCATGTTCGATTTTTTTCAATGGCATTCATCTCTCATTGCATTGCTTTCAACCAATGTTCCTCATTGACTGCTTCTTCATAATACATAGGATCATGAGAGAAAAGAGCTAAATTTAAACATAAACCTAACTTCTCTTCTTCTTGATTATAAATCTCATTCAAGTTTCTCAGTTTCTTACCTTTACATCTTGATCTTAAAGTGGCAAGAGTTGGATCTGATTCATCACTTACTTGTGAATTTGGAGTAGGATGACATGCATGACTAGATGATTCACCTTGTGCTAAGCTCCTAGGTGTTCTTATTGGAGTGCTTGTTCTTGCTTGTAGAGAGGTTTGATCACCTTGATCACCTTGCAAATTTTTTTCTTTATATTCTTCTTCATTTTGTAGAATTGGTGCTCCAATTGTGATGGTGCTACCATCCCATGCTTCTTCCTTAAATTCAACATCTCTGCTAATAATCACTTTCTTTGAAATAGGGTTATACAACTTATAAGCCTTTGATTCTTCACTATAGCCAATAAAAATACATTTCTCACCTCTATCATCAAGTTTTCTTCTCAATTTGGATGGTATAATGGAATATGCAATACAACCAAATTTTTTGAAATGATGTACACTATGTTTCTTACCACTCCACGCTTCTTGTGGAATTTGATCTCTGACACTCTTTGTTGGGCTTCTATTCAGGATATATACTGTACATGCTACTGCTTCTACCCAATATTCATTTGACAAATGTTTGGCCTTCAACATGCTTCTAGCCATCTCCATGATGGTTCTATTCTTTCTTTCTGCTACACCATTCTGCTATGGTGTGTACCTTGTAGTCAATTGCCTTTTAATGCCATGATATTTGCAAAAATCTTGAAATTTATTAGACATATATTCACCTCCTCTATCTGATCTAAGTACCTTAATGTAAAGGCCACTCTGCTTTTCAACCATAACCTTGAATTGTTTAAACTTTCCAAAGGCTTCAGACTTATTTTTGAAAAAATATATCCACGTCTTTCTGCTAAAGTCATCAATGAAAGTTAGAAAATAAGTACTACCTCCAAATGATGGAATTTGCATTGGTCCACATAAATCACTATGGACTAGCTCCAATATTACCTTTGCTCTATATGAGGCTCCTATTGGAAAGCTCTCTCTATGTTGTTTTGCCAGAATGCAACTTTCACATGAACTTCCTGGTTGTTCTATTGGTGGTAATCCCTTCACCATATTTTTCTTTTGTAACAAATTCAAACCTCCAAAATGTAAATGTCCATACCTTAAGTGCCATAGTCATGATTGGTCTAGATGCATGGTTTAGAAGTGGGCTTCCTCTTCTCCTTGGATGCATTGAATTCGAAGAGGGAACATCTGATTCTTGGTCATCTCCACTTTTCCTATCAACCTGTCACTTGGATACTTGTCTAGTATTGTGTAAAAATCATCCATAAAAGATACTTTGTAACCTTTTTGTACTAACTGTCCAACACTCATAAGATTATGCTTTAGTCTAAGTACAAAATAAACATCAGGAATAAACCTTCTTTCACCATTCTTTGCCAAAACATTTATTACTCCTTCACCCATTACTTCCACTTTGTTATCATTTTCTAATTTCACTTCAGATTTTACAGAATCATCAAGACTTACAAAGAATTCTTTATTCCCTATCATATGGTTACAACATCCACTATCTACGAACCAAATATCTCTAGTATTTTCTTGAGCAACATGACAAGTGAGAAATAAGCTTCCAGAATTAGAACTAGATTCATTTGTGTAATTAGCATCCTACTTGTCCACATATCCTTGTTTCCTTTTGCATTCACTTGCATAATGTCCATATTTTTGTAGTAATAACATTGAATGTTAGATTTATCAAACCTCTGTGAACTTTGCTAAAATTGATTGTTGGCACGTCCTCTATTGTTGTAGTTTTGATTATTGTTTTCACCTTGATCTGGATTGTTCCTTCCATTTCTGCCTCTGCCTCTTCCTCTGAAGTTTGACCTTCATCTACCTCTTCCTCTACCAAATGATACATGTGACTTGAAAGCATTCTCAAGAGAAGTATTGTTATTCCTATTCATTCTAGATTCATGTGTTAAGAAAGAACTCATTAATTCATCCACTGATAACTATTCCAAATCCTTGGTTTCTTCAATAGCTACAACTATTGCATCAAATTTGCTGGGTAAACTCTTGAGTATTTTTTCTATGTTCTTCTGATCTATTATAGTTTCTCTATTAGATCTAATTTGATTCACTATATTCAATACTTGACCCATAAACTGGTCTATTGAATCTGAATCATTCATTTGCAAATTTTCAAAACTTCTCCTAAGAGATTGTAATTTAGTAATTTTTACCTTTGTATTATGTTTATAGGTAGTCTCCAAGATTTTCCATGCCAATCTAGATCTCGTTGCTGCTGCAACTCTGAAAAAAATAGATTCATCCAATGCCTGTTGGATTAGAAATAAAGCTTTTGCATCTTTTTTCTTGTTCTCTTTAAGCTCTTCCTTTTGTGCTCAAGTTAGTGCCTGATGGGCAGCCTCATCCTGTGGTTTTACAAAACCATTCTTTACCAAATCCCAAACATCTTGTGAGCAAAATAGTGATCTCATTTTAATTCCTCAAAAATCATAATTCTTACCATTAAAAATGAGAATTTGAGGTTGAAAAATACTGTTATTTGTTGCCATGTCTCAAGCTGAAAGACTGCACCACAATATCGCTCAAAATCAGTCAAACAACAAAACTCTTTCGGTATTGACAACACTATGGCTACGGGTGCACGTCCTTAGGCAACTACGGCAACTAAGACTGCTGCTAATAGGCAACAAAACTGTTTCTTGGCTGCGCTAAAAAATGGTGCTTTTATTCCACGCTCTCCTCAGGCTCTTCTCCCTGTTCGGTCAGGTCGCAGGGCTTACGGCTTGGGCAAATGTGCTACAGATCATGACGAGCTACTGCGCTTTAAAACTGCAATATGTCATATAGCCACTAAACTGTGAGGCCTCCACTCGGGGCTTTACCTTCACGGACAGCAATTTGAGGAATATCGGTTTATTCAAAAAACCCTGCTGGAAATCTGGCGAAGCGCCTACCACCTTTCCTTCTAGCAAAGTAATGATTAAATGCTCGCGGGGGACTCTGCTTTCTCCAAACACGCTTCTCCTTAGCTGCACTCCTGCCACAACCGTTTGGCTCTGATACGAATTTGTCAGAATAAACAGAGCATATAACAAAAAAATTAATAACAGAAATCAAACCAAACTGCTACTGCAATCAAGAAAATAGATTTTCAATCTGATCTTTTTTATTCTTCTTGATCTCTCAAATACAAAGCTGCGCCCAAGAGGTCTTTAAATAGAATGTGAAAGCAAAAAATAACTAAAAATAAATTGATTGTTTGACTACAGCTAACTAAGTCTAAACTAATCCTCTAACTGCTTGAATAAACTGACTGTTAACTATTGAGCATGCAGATTGCGTGCATGATGTGCATGAGGCATGCGTGAGAGGGAGGCAAACAGACAGTTACACTGAAGTGGAGAAATTATCTCTAGTGTGCAGTTTCTAACAGATTTAACCCTGCATAGCACTATTATATTTTCAAAGAGATGCCACGAACTAGTTGGCTGAGGGATCCACAAACAAAGGATGTTTCGTATGAATGTCTCCACATTCTAATTGGTAATCAAAACACCGATGACAGCAAAAGTTTCCAAACACCACTTGTTGTAGACCCAATTGGGAACAAAAAATCGATTAACATTGCATTGGGATATTAAGTCAGTTGTAGACCCATGTGGGTATTCGAATCTCGCAATGCAAAGGAGAGATAAAGAGCATCATCATAGTTCTATTCTGGAAATAAAACCTGAATACAACAACATAAACCATCCACCACTCGTCGAGACCTATTTGAGAATGACACTCCGAACAGTAAAGAACTATTACAAACATTCAGCTCAAGACCTAATCGCTACCATGAATCCCGATTAGCAAGCCAAGCTCTTCAAACTCGTTGATAGACCAAATCGGGAATTAAGAGTGATTACAACAGCATTCTTTTGTTAAACGATAACGAGATCAATTCGGGAAATGAAACTCCTGTGAACATTTCCAAAACCTATTCGGGAAAATGAAACCCGATTACAACTACCAAGGAACTCAATGGTTGCACAGACCTAATCAGGGTCTTTAAACCGGATGCGCCAACTCCTGACGCGTGCTGGTCGTCGCCGGTCATTGGTGAAAAGCCCAACAAAAAGCCCCGTGTCAACTTACTAGCGTTAAACCTGAGCCACGGACAACCCGTGCTCACCATCACCATCACCCTCAACAGTGCCCATTTCATCACCGTTAGGTTGAACATTTTATGCATGTCATAAGCCATGGTTTGAGATCGGCGGGAAAAGAAGAGCGGGATATTTCGAACGGACCATTGCCGCAACTTTACCATTGACCAGCCGTGGTTAAGCACTTGCCCTGTATCTCTATGATTCGTATTTTGGATTTCAGAGAGGAGCATTGTCGTCGAGATCATGTTGTTGTATTTCCATCTCGTTCATTTCATTTCATAGAGG
The DNA here is from genome assembly GCA_037957365.1 of Torreya grandis. Lineage (NCBI taxonomy): Eukaryota > Viridiplantae > Streptophyta > Pinopsida > Cupressales > Taxaceae > Torreya > Torreya grandis. The sequence continues at coordinate 1,004,525 of JARHVA010005573.1, read as the reverse complement.
AGCATTGCTTTTCTAGCTCGTGTTGTTGCATTTTTGGGTCATTCTCCCTTTTATAAATCCATTCCATTCTCTTTCACCATGTATTGTGCTTCAAAATGGACATTTAATTTGAGGTGTTCTCTTGCCTTTGTGATTAGTTTTTTGTGGTCTTCAATGTGATTTTTTTTCAACATGTTACATTTATTTGACTGTAAATAAACTACATTGTTGTTTTTTGAGATTAGAACCTATCTTATGTTGTTGTCCTCTTACCATTGAGACACTATTGTTTCCAGCATATACCAATTTCACACTTTTGCCTTAAGTTTGTCCTCTTACTCTTTAATCCCTCAAATTACTCTTTAATTTCTCAAATGTGTGGGTTAGTCTCCGACTCTACAATGAATAATGTGAAAACTGCTAAAACATAGACCACATCAGGGGCAATTTGTAAAGATGTCATCCAATATACAATCTCTGTAAATACAGGGTAAACTGCTTCAACAAATTTAGTCAAGTGCTTCATTTATATGGATATAGGGTAGAAAACTTCAAAAGATTCTATTAAATACATGGCAAAAACTACAAAGATTTTCTTTTAAATACTGCTATTATAAATACTGGAAAATTCCTTAAATCTCTTGTTAAATGTATGGTTTCTACAAACACAGTTAAAACTATGAATTTTTTTAATCATAACTCTTATTGTGGACGATGTTAAGGATACAACATACCATAAGCCTATTCTATGATTTTTAACTAAGCTAGTAAATAAAATAGTTAAAACATTAAAATCAGGGCAATACCCTATCATATTTTTGGATTATGGGTTATATTGTAATTATTTATGATATCTATATATTACAATTGTTATACAAATTTGAGGATAGATTTAAAATAAATGGGATGAGGTAAAATTTGTGATTTTATTTTATTTTATACAAAATATATAACAGGGATAGATGTGTACCATAAACATTGATTAAAGATGGTTACATACAATAAGAGTAGAGTTGATTGTATTGTGATGAGGTGTGGTTCTTTTTGGGATTGGATCTCTCATTCTATTTATCTGTGGTGATTAGGATGAAGCTTCTAACCTGGTTCCCTTTATGATGGTGATTAAAATTTAATGGACCCACTTTAGTACAGATTCTGGATTTGATACACTCTTAAATTTTAATGAACCCGATTTGCTATAAAACCAGGCTTTGATACACTTAAATTTTCATTGACCCACTTTGATATACAACCTAGCTTTGATAAATTGTTAAATTCTTATAGACTTGTTTTTTCATGAAAACACATTTTGATACACTATTAAATTTTCATGGACATCAAATTTTTGGATTAGTGGTTATATTGTAATTATTGATGATAATCGTATATTACAATTTTTGTACAAATTTGAGGAGAGATTTCAAATAAATGGAATGACATAAAATTTGATATTTTATTTTATTTTATTTTATACAAAATATATAATAGGGATATATGTTTAACTTGAATACCCATGAGGCTTATGGTATTGATATCAATCCCATATATTACCCTCAACCCATTTTTTTCAAATCAACTTATGTTTTTGTAGGGAATTGATATTAATATCAACCATGTGTGTCCTAATACATTTTCCATCAAGGCACCATACATGTTGATATTCATAAATGCATAAGGGATGATATATGAAATTCTTATATAAATCAACTTCGATAAAACAATTAAAAATATTATAAAAACATGTATCACTACATTTTTTGTTATCTTCAAATATAAGATAGACTTATTAAAAATCCCAAATACACCATTCTTCCTTTTGGATTGAGATATGTTTTGGGAAAATCACTAGTATGTTTTCATCAGCATTTCATTAAGTCAAATCATTGTATTCCAGACATAAATGTATTTGTAAATTTTTTAATAAATAACCAAAGTCAAATGAACATTATGTATATATGTTTCCAATTTATTATGACATTTATGGAAGGGTTTACTACCTCTTTAGATGAAATCCTTGCTCTATATGAGATGTTATTCATTATGAAGGTCAAAGATAAAGATGTGTATCTCTATTTGTTAGAGATATAACCCAACATAGACTTTGCCTCCTTAGGATTCATCAATACAACTCTTTATTTCATTGTTTAGATTTAGAATCTTTTCTCCAATCCCAATTTTAGAGGATCAAACATACACATTATTCTACTTAATAATCATAAGTTTTTAGGAGAAAGATATTAAATATCCCCTTTTTCAATTGCAATGTCTTATTTTTAATGAATTCCTTTTAACCTACATTATGGTTTCTAATAAATAATATTATATATTCATATTATTAACACATAACGACAATGATAAAACTAAATCAACATTTATTATCATATGAATTCTATTAGTTAATTTATATAATTTATAAATGATATGATTTACAATTAATGACCCATCTCTCCGTTTATATTTTTGTGTTATTGTAGACACCTAATTCTAGTACAAGACCATTTTACATCACATACATTTCATGTTTTATCACATCTGGTCTACATGCATACATTTATATATTTTTAGTAGACTTTCACTTTTTGGGGCCTTATGTCATCATCCCCTAACTTAGGTTTTCCTCATAACTTGAATTTTTGTGAATATTGTTTTCATATAATATTATATCCACCAGATGAAAATTGTATGAAAACCCACTTGTTGACTATTCATTTTCCTTTATACAACTCTGAATGCTCTCAAAATGTCCACAATATTATTTTAGTGTCTTTTCTTTGGTTAGCTCATATGACTATCCTCTTAATTTATGGGTCCTTTGTGCCTTGATTTGTACCTTTTACTATCTTTTAAGGTCAACCCAAGTATATATATACCCTTGAGGACTGCACATGCACGTGCGTGCGTACGCGCACGCGCACACACACGCGCGTGCACGCGCACGCACACACACACACACACACACACACACACACACACACACACACACACACACACACACACACACACACACACACACACACACACACACACACACAACGTTGGGTCATTTCATCATTTATATTCTCATCCAACCCTATTATATGTGAATTATATCACACTTATTTTATTAAGTATAATCAAGAGGTCTTGACATTTAATCAAAGGAGTTATACATTGACTTAAATTTTCACTTATATATCTAGTCCTAATTCCTTGTATCGAATTAAGGTTACATTAAGAGCATGTAGTTGTGTTAAATTATATAGGATATGAGGTAAAATCCTTTATCTTATGTTTGATATTCTACTCACATGGACGTTATGGATCCATTCTGGTATGTAGGCCCACAAAATAATTGTAAATTACTCGTGTTGAATGTTAATCTAATATTTATGATATTGGCTTCTTATATTTGTATGACACCAGTTTAGAGTATGACGTTTATGTCATATTTATTTATACATTGAAGGAGATCCTCTTGCGTATGGAGTTCATATGGTGGTCTTACTGCACCTTTATAAAAATATTTGATACATATTTCACAACTACTTTCTTACAAGTACATTTCTAAAGTTATTTTATAGAGTAAAAATTATTGAATCTTTTGATAATCTATAGTTTAGGTTGACTGGGTGATCGATAATCAGTCTATTAAATAATATGTTATGTAATATAAAGTGGATCCTATATATAATTTTGTTTATTTTGGTTTATGTGTTTGTTTAGAACATGCCACTATTTTTGAAACCCCTCTCCAGTTGGAATTCCATTCTTGTATGGAATTCCCTAATGCAACATAGAGATGTAACAAGAAGAGACTTAGATCAAGTTGAGGTTGAATTGAATGAAATTTTTAGTCAACCATCACCTTCATGGGCTACTCATGGAAATAATGCTACCAGGATTTGGTGGAATACTAACAATGTTTTTACTTTAGATCTATTATAAGGAAATTGGTCATGATAATAAATGGAAATGTTGGATATAATTTTTAAGTCAAATCTCTTATCAGAATTAATTATTCCACCATATAGAATATATTTGAATCCCATGATGAAAAGTTGGTTTGACATATATTTTGATAAAACTAGTTATGTAGCATTCTTTTTAGAGAGATTCTTTTTTACATATCAAATTGTGATTAGATTTCAACTTTCAATAAGAGACAGTCTTCATGATAATTGTGTACAATTTTGGAATTCTATGGATTCAAATCATGAATTAGATCCTAAACACGTGTTGGATGACCTTACATACCAAGAAGCAATGTGGTGAAGAGGTCATTTTTTAATACCATCAGAAAAATCTAAGGATTATAGAAATGCCCGTGATCATGATAAGAACTACTCAGAATAGTTGTAAAGAACTGACATTAGGTAGTGGTATAATTTTATACATGTAATGAAGAAGAATCTTTTTGATCATAACAATTTTTTGTATAATTTTTTACATGTAAAGAAGAAGAATCTTTCATTTAGTTTCATAATTGTGTTTTATCATCTCATGGGCCTCCCTAAAATTAGATGAAAAAATTTGTGGTCTATTAGGTGTGAATTATGATAGTGGTGGTTTATGAGGAAATCATTTAAATAAAATTGGTGGCCTATTTTGGTACACTATAGCTCTGATAACTCAATATGGGTTATGCGTTGACCTTACTATGGATGATAAGGCAATCTAACATTATAATTTAATGGGATAAATTGCATCCCATATTGGCTCATATAATTTGTAGTGCACACATGTCATACAAATTTTTCTTGTGTTGCCTACTAGCATTTCCTTTCACACATTGTCCATAGATACTAGTATGTCCATGTGTCTAATTCAATACATTGAATTATTAGTTGATGAACAAGGAAAATATTATTTGGGATTATTATAAATTTCATTTTTTTACCCTCTCCTGATTTTATGGGCTTCATAGAAAATTACCTGTTTTTAAAACCATATCTTCATTCTATGGGCATCCTAGCAATTTCCATTTTTCTTAGCCCTTTCCTGAAGATATGGGATTCATAGTAAAATCACATTCCCTTTCCTATCCCACATACACATAATTATTGCGTACCACTTAAGATCATCTATAAACATGACTACCTTGTGCATGCACTATTTTCTCCATTTCTATGTTTTGATGCATTTATTTTGATATGTTTTATGAAGGGTTTTCTATTGATTTTAATGAGGTTTTATACATTTTTATAACCTTTTTTTTCATAGTTTCTTTCATATTTTTATTAAGTGGTTTTAATTCTCATATTTTAATTTCTATGTAGTTCATGGATTTTATTTATGATGTATTTGATTAACACATGCATTTATTGGTTACATCTAACTAGAAAGGAAGACATATTTATATCAAAATCAAGTTTTTTTTCCTCTAAATGAAATCATATGGAAATATGATACTTTTCTATTTGATGAAGTGTCTTTACATCATGCTTCCTACATTGCTTTAATAGACGGGCTAGGATTATGTTTATATTTATGTGATCAAATAGGTGTATGCATGAACATATATTCTGAAGATGTTCACCATGAAATTATGTAGGATAGGGATGTGCCTTGAGCTTTGATCACTGGGATACATGACAACACAACATTCATTTATGGGTTGTTTCCATATATTCACATTTGTTATACAAACAAATGTCTTCAATAAGCATTATCAGGGTAAAAAAATTAAATGTGGCAAATAACTATGGATGCATTTGCAATTATTGTTTTAGAAGACATTCTCATAGATGATTTTTTTATACTTTGGTAAATTTTCCATTGGTTAACATATTTATCAATGTCGACATACATCATTTTCCTATTTTCTCATTGTGTGATGTTCACTTTTATAGCTACCATACTACTCTCCATTATTTTCCACTAATTGACGTAATGTTCAAAGTAAGTCATGATTTTTTTTTTTAATATCTATTTTACTTCTCTTCATAATTTAAACATATATCTATACATACTTTATTTTGACTCTTTATATGGTGTCATGAACTTCTTAATGTCTTTACATATGACACACTCTAAAATATATTTATATCTTAAATGGGCCAATATGTGTTAAGAGTAATATCGTAAGAAAAAGTAATGTATTTGAATGAGAGGTATAATAAATTTATAAGAAATGGTGTTTTCTTATTTTTTTATGCATATGAGTCTAGTTGCCCATTTCGATGATGTGTACATGTTTTAATGCTTTTTAGAACAAATCGTGCTTATATTGTATGCATTATTTAGTTTTTGTCATTTTTACATTGAAGTATATGAAATATAACATTCAATTGAAAAAAAAACCCTCTGTAATACATAGAAATGTGCATTCACTCAAAATAAAAATTCCATTTCTAATTCATTCAATGAAATGGTTTCCTTGTAGGCTATAATAGATGGAAAAAGGTGGGAATAAATAATGCATTGTGAACTACAAAATATAGGTGACGGTTCATTTGATTATAGTTGTATTAAGTGGGTCAATTTTCTTGACATCAATGAGGAAGACTTGTTGGTTGCTTAGGTTGATTAGGATAGGGTTGATGACTTCATCAAAGGAGAATCAAAAAGGGAATTGTTCCCTATATTTTTTTGTGTTTCTCATTGCAAAAGAAATTTAAAATTTATTGAAAAGGATATGTATATCACCACAACCTTTGGATATGTCATGTGAATTACTTCACACTATATATTTCTAGATGGTGTATGTTTAGATGCTATTATGTTTCATTTAATCAAGTTTTTTCATCTTGTACTACTATTTAGTTTTAAACCATAATCATGTAGTTATTGGCGTTCATATGGCCCAAATGACTTTCAATAAATTTATGGAATGTTAAAAGATAAGTCTTTAATGCCCAAGTCTAGAAAGGGTAGCTGGCCAAGTTGAAGGCATATAAGGTGTGGTTGTTTCTATCATTTTAGCATACAATGCATGGTCTGTAGACCTAATCATGTGTTGCTCGCATACAATCAAGTAGGACACATGGAAAATGAGCATAACTATTACCATGGCCAATAATATGAATAGTTCAAGGAAAATAATGGTTTTTTTTTCTCCTCACATCAGCCCCTAACTTAATGAATGGGTTCATAGGCTACTATTGTTGGTAATGTCTATTTATTTTATCCACCTTAAACACTAGGAGATGGTTCATGACAAACTTGTATTGTTTAGTGGTGAAATAGAGTGAGATGATTTGTTGAGAAAGAATGGAAAATATAATAGAGATTGATTGATCAAGGAGGAAAAATACATGTACAATGCTTACGATGCAACAAGTTTTTGAGAGTGGGTGTTGTCAAAACCTGACAAGTGGTTTTTCTATAAGGGATAAAATAGGAGAGAGCTTGATGGGGATGGGGAAATCCCCTTCATCTTGGGCATCCAACTCCCATAATAACTATAATAGCTGCTATAATTTTGGAAGCGTAGCGTAGTGGTGATCAATGAAATGTTTGGGATGAATGCAATGAAGGTATTGTGATAATGTTTGTAAAAGTAGTTGATAATATTAGTTTTTCTAATGTTTGTATTGATAGTAGTTGTTCCAATGTTTTTATTTTTTCTTGTACAGTTCCAATCGTACACACTATAGGCATTTGACTCCAAACACAAAGGTGTATCAATTTCATGGGTCATTATATATTGATCATGTCCTATTGACATAAGATAATGGATGTAAATTCTTCTTCATAGAGTGCATTTAAAAGACACTAAATGGACAATCAATGCCTTCATGGTCGATGATGTCAGTGCAGAGATAAAAGGTATTAGGTGTGTCATCATTATTCCTACATGCATCGTGGACTTCATATTTGTATGTTCATAGATACCATCCCTGCATTATTTCATTAACTTATGTAAAACTATTATGTTATTCAAGGAGACATTCGAGTGTGAGATTTAGTTATGTATTTGGCATGTTCATCATGCATGGTTCAAGAATTATATAGCAATGGTGAAAGATGGTGATGTAATATGTTTGATGTTTTAGGACTTGGGGTTTATAATTCATTTTTTTAATTATGACGATAGGGATACAAGGGAGTCCAAAACATTTGTAGAAAGATATCAATTATCTCAGCCTACTTTTGTCAAATACTAGGAACAACACTTGGCATATAGGGATATAATGTGGTCATGATGATGTTAGTCACTTTTACATGCTAGGATAAACAACAATGTATATATAGAATCTTTCCATTCACATTTTAAATGTCATTTACCAAGAATAGCAAGGACTTCTACAAATTGCAAGGTAGACTGATTAGTTCACCAACTAACAACATCAGTTTACATACATTATTAGTGGCTACATCTATGCAAGGACATCATCTTCCATATGAAATTAAAATTATAAAGACATGAAAATATTTCATGTGTATTGGCTTTGAACATCCTAGATTCTCATGTTACCTTCGACAGTTACAAACCTTGATAATTTCAACCCTCATATAGCATGGGTGAAAAGTATGAAATATGAGACATTGCATTATCACATATTCAATGTAACACCTTCTATTTTGATGTGCAATTTCTCATTTTAAATACAAAGATATACTTGCAAGTATGTGCTTAAGGTGGAGCTGATGAGAAAGATGACAATGCAAGTAGTTTTAGAGGATGAAGCCAGAATGCATGGTGTTAATGGGAGCATCATTAAGGTGACCATAATTTATTTAATATGTTTTCATTGTCCAAGTCAAAGACAATGGACTTCAAATTGAAAATGATAGATAAGTCATGCATGTGAGAAGTTTACACACCAAAATGCATTATGTATCAAATATGGATATGCAAGGATCAAGTTTTGCAGTAGAAGGTGTTTTAAAAAATTTGGTAGATGACACTGAAGACTAGCTAAAGGGGATGATATTGTAAGTCTACTAAATAATTGTGATCATATATATTGGCATTTCTAACTAGATACTATTTAGGTTATGAATAGATCCTGTATACTACCATTGTTAGTGATGTTGAGGCCCTGATATGTAGAACATGAGAGATATTTGATATATTTTGTATGTTGGATACAAGCATAAAAAACATGGCATTCCTCAAAACCTATATGGCATAGGTCTACAACAAGGTGCATATCAAGAAGATATTGAATGCATAACACCCAATGCCTCATCCATTTCAACAAGTGCAAGATGGGCATGGAACTTCCACCTATATACAGAGAGACTTAATAGAAAATATGAATAGAACGTGTCATAGGAGACCACACTTTTTCCAACCCCACCTTGTAAAAATAGAAAATGACAAGTCTAGGATGACAAACATAATAGGGTAGCGAAGTGATATAGGGATGCATATAATAGAGATAATGCATCCTACTTGTATCCATTTATGGGTTTTAATGATATCACAACAAGAATACATGTATGTAACAAAAATAAATGCATGTAACAAAAAATAATTACCTTTTTTGAAGGTGAGTATTTGTTTTAGACTACCCACATGTTGTAACATATTGCATAAATGTATTGTGATAAAATTTATTGGATATGGATATTACAAAATTTGAATTATATCATACAAATATTTAAGAAAATAATGAAAAATAAAAATAAATAAATAAATAAATAAACCACTCATTGATTATAAAGAGGTGAATCACCTTTCCTTTTAACACATACTACTCTTCATTGAAAACTTTTTCTAATTAGACTTTTGGCATTGCATTCATCATTTTTAAAGGACTTGGAAGGTTTTTGCAGCCAATGTGTCACTATGAAAATTCTCTCTTATTATGGATTATTTCATTAGGATAACTACTCAAAATAATAAAATACCCTATTTAACCTATCTTTAATCCTTTTAGGTGTTCCATCCTAACTCGTCATTCCATTTTATACCCCATGTTCAAGAAGATTACATAAGGCTTGTAGCCATTTTTTGGATAAACCTCATTGCTTGGGACACTTCGCAACTCACTTTAGAAAAGCAAGTTCATATGCCTGAACTCTTTATCCTTCTATAACTTTGTGCTCAATCTTAGAACCTGAAAACCCATGATAATTTGATTTTTAGTTAAAACATTCCTCAATTAGGTCTTCAACCTTCAACCTAGATTTTCCATTATCATAATCTCCACACATGCCAAAACTCCCAAGAATTATGTGATTCACCTATGGAATGGTAATTCGAATATTCCTACAAAATTTAAGGTTTCAACTCCTTCGTAATAAAAAATAAAAAATAATAAAACTTAATAATTCCTTTAATTTTTTTTGGAAGTCCTTGGTAAAGGTTTAAGATCTAAACTTGTTCCCTAGACAACTATAGTCATATAATTAGTTATAGAAACCAAGTATTGGGTAAGACAAATCTAGTGAAGAATATATTGGTAGCATCATCATGAGTAATTATTACTTATTGAGATTAATGGAATTATGATAATCCTTTTTCAATAATATATATGATCTAGAAATTTTGAGACCAAAATAAGACATCAAAGAAACACATGCAAACTTGTGCATTACTGCTATGTACATAAAGTGCAGTAAAAGATGTTATAGATATATTGTTAGGTGTATTTATTAACATGATAAGATTGAGGAGGAATTAATTTTTAACATATAACTAGGTAGTAAAACCCTACATGTAAGACTGGGTGTTCATTTAGAACCTAGAACATGGTAATAGATTGAATGGAAGGAATTTATGCATAATTATTGATGGGAGAAGGTGAACATAGTTGTTATTGACCTATATGAATCTTGTTGGTAATTTTTAAAGTAACGAGGATGGTTTTAAGCATTAAAATATGCTCCATAAACCTTAAACCTTTGACTATGCACATTTAGTGAGTCCAAAAAAACCAATGATATAGTGAGTATTATGTGTAAACAGGGTTATGGTTGACTTTGAGAGGACTAATAGGGCTTAATAAAGATGAAAATCTATCTTAAACAATGATGTAGTGAGTGAATCAAAGCTTGAAACTTATTCAAGATTAAGAGGATCATAAAGGGTATGTTCAAATGAAATAATTTTTGTTTTTTCAATCCGTACCACACCATACATAAAGTATTTGTGTATAAAAGGATAGTAAGAGGAGATTGGGTGAATGGATAATTGTATAAAGTGATGCATAGGTAAGGGTATAAGTCTTCTACCACATCACCATATGATGCTAAACCCAAATGGTCATAATGACTTGCTTGATTTCATCCTTAGGACTCCATCTCTTTGTTAATCTCTTGATTTGAATTAATGCTAAACCCAACTGGTCACAAAATAATAAGAACTAGAAGACATAAAGAGCATTGATGAACCTAAAAAGGACCATATAAAGCAAGTGTAGATTGATAACATTAGCTAGAGAAGGAGTTTAGTGAAGTGTTGATCATCCTATGCATCACTTTCCTTCTTGACTATACTTACAACCTTCTCCAAATTAATATATTCATCTTATTTGTATTCATTGATTGAACATTTCATTACAACATACTCTATTAATTGATTTTTTCACCTTTCTTTAGGGTTGTTGAGAATTTTATCATTCTCACCCTTCCCCCCTCTCCTTGGAGACCTCTTCTTATCTTTCATCTCTCTCCTCTACCTAATATACTAGGAGTGAATGTTTGATCAAACTAGGACAATAGTGTTTATTAGAATTTAACATTTAACACAATGACTGACATTATTTTAGCTACCTTAATACAACATATTATGAAGAAATCAAAGCATCATTAATCCTTCAGTAAAGCAAGTATAGTAGTCAAACAATGTTAAGTTCTAAGTCAAATCAAGTGCAATAGTCAAAAAGAGTGAAATAGATAAACAATTTCCCATGATAAAAATTTTCCTCTCATCCATCTAAGCTGAAATATTTCAATAATATAACCACTATTTTTATACACACATGTTTTAGAGGATGAAATTGATGGTGACTACAATCCATCAAATGAATGCGATAGTTTTAAAAGTGAATAGACCAAATTTTATAAAAATATTTTTCAATATTAATAAATTGTTTTATTTATTGCTTTAAAAAGTACATATTTGTATATTACATATTTATTTTTGTTATTTACATTGACATTGATTTATGCAGAGAATAAACAACTTTTCTCACACTTTATCTTTTTCTTGATTACATTTATTTGTAAAAGTTCATTAATTCATTGCTCACTATTATTATTCTTAAACATATATTTAGGTTCAAAGTATGTAAACATGTTATTTGATATCTCTTAATAATACTCAATTAACTTATTAAATTTTCTTAGCTTCAAACCTCCTCTTACACAAATCTATCTATTCTACTTAGATAGGGTTGTAGCCCTCTTTTTGGTGAATTTCCTTGTATATAGCTATCTATGAATTCAATTTTGAAATCAAATTTTGGATCTAGATACCCTTTATCATTTTTTACAAAACACCTCTTCAATCCATTATATTTCCACACTTGATCCTCCTGTCAACTTTTCTCACAAGATCACTACCTTACTGTACATTCAAACTCTATCAACAGGGTTTCCAGGATCTATCTCAAGGTTTTAGCTTCACTCTAATGTTTAAAAAGGACATCAAACATTGATAATCCTTTTATTTAACTTACACCTTTCTAAACATTTAATTCCATTTCTTAATCTTCATTTCCACTACACTATCCATGTTATTGCCTCTTCTATACACATAATCTCTATTTACTAAATCTAGAAGTTACTTATTGTGAGTTTATATTAATGGTTTTCTAAATATCATTGGTTTATTAAGCCTATAAAGGATCTCTAGGATTGTTTCCAATAGGAAATAACTTTTCAAAACACTTGATATTCACTAGAATGTTCCTATACTCCTCTTTATAACTTCTTAGACCCCTCTATTTACATAATGATCAATTATAGGTCTTTAAGTTTTCTATTGAACTTTTAGATAAATAAATGGATTCACCAAATCTATATTAAGGTGATAGGTCCAAGGAAACTTTGTGACATATTTCAAAATTGTTCCAAACTCCTTTGATTTCTCAGTTAACCTCTTTTACTATAATTTGTATACTCGCAACCTGAGTATACTCTTTCTAAAAGGACTGTGTCTACATCAAACAAGTTAACATAAAAAATAACAATAATAATGGTCTCGCATATGTTTAATACCATAAAAAAATGACTCACCAAATTCAAACAAAATTTTATAAAACTATACACTATGATTCTTTTCCCCTTGAGCAAATAATATGTAGTCAATCTTCATTTCTATGCACAAAAATTAGGGTTATAGACATATTGTTAAAACATGAAGTCACCATTCATATTATTTTGTTTCTTGAGCCCTTGAATTTCTGAATACACATGAAAAACTGATCACAAAACCAAAACTGAATTGTTTTTGAAATAAATGTAAATACCTAAACTACTATTATTAGTCATTTATAAGACATTTGGCACCTTGGCACAAGTTTCAAAGTTGATTATCCATAAAAGTGACCTATGCATATGTGTAAATGTGTCTATAATGTAATTTTTATGATTTCAAAATCATTTGATGTTCATTGATATTTGTTTATGATGTTAGTTAATATAATAAATAAAGAAGGAATTTACCCTTATAAGTTGATGTTCTCGAACTCTATTGAGTTTTTGAGAATCATTTATATTTCCATTTAATGGCCTTGAGGCCATGTATTTTTTCATCTTTATGTTGTGTTGTAGGTTATTGAATGACTAGTGGAGACAACCAATAAGGGTTATAGGTTACAAGAATAAAAGGAAGATATTTGAATGTTTAGTTATAAATTAGAGTTGGAGTTTAGTGTGGCAAAAATTAAATTCTATGTTGATAAATTACAAACCTTTAAAAAATTGTGATAATATAATTAACAAGGTGAGACTGAGAGTAAAATGGACCATTGAATCCTTAAGGCCATGTAGATTGTTGTCTCTATCATAAAATGAGATAATCCTTTAGAGTTAAGACATCAATAAACTATGTGATGAGATGATTATTGAGAAATGAATTTTTGGTTCTTTTATATGGGAAGATTTTTTATTTGAATACAAGAAAGGTAGTGACATTATATTCATAGATCATAAAAGGATCAACTCTGTTACATAGTCCATAACCCCTATTTTGGTAGATGTTGGAATGGACATACATTGGGAGAGAGGTAAGCTCATTATTCTCACAATTTATTAATGTGAATAAATAGGATATAATATATTAATAATAATTCTTGAAGAAAGAGACGCTAGAATGGAAGTTGACAATATACAGACCCTATTTCTTTACTTGCATTATTGTTTCATGACTATAAGGACTGATCTTTGAGAGAATCCATATGATCAAAGAGTTCTTGGATTATAAAATGTGTTTGTAATTTCACTTTGGAGGTTTTAAGTGGTTTATAATCTCTTTGGTTGAGACATTGTTGTTGGTTGTCTAACAGGGACATAGTCCTGTAGGAAACCCTTGTAATATGTATAGCCTAAGGGAAATTAAGTTAGAACATGCCAATGGAGGATTATAATTTGGTTTTCAAAGACTGGATGATTTTTATTAAGGTAATATAGAGCCTAAAAACCATTTATATTGGTGTGAAATTCTTTTTAACTTTTTAAAGATAATTTTATTACTCTCAGATTTGTATACAGGCTAAGAAACTATAAACTAGGGTTTAGTCAATTTGGATAGTTTCCACCATTATAAACATGTGAAAATTGGTTATTTTATATGAAATAATATTTCAAAGAGTATTTCACAATTTTTTTTCATGTAAAGACTCATTCCATATGTATTTGGTCAACTGAGTTATAACTAGGTAGAATTAGGCCTAGAAGGGCTATTTGTGTAGAGAAAAGGGATAAGAAATGGTGAGAGGGAGTAAAATATATTTAAACTTCATAATAAGTTTTATAAATATATATGGAGATCATATTAAACACTAAAAATCTAATAAATATTGTATAATAGGTACATAAATTAGAAACATCCAAAATAGAGCTACTAGCCTAGAGAAACAATAGAGGGGGAACTGTGTCCAAAGAAGTAATTAAGGGTGAGTTGAAAATTGAAATGGTTTAATTAAAATGTGATGGTAAAAATTATAAATATATATGACTAAGGATTGAGATATGGGAACCTAAATATGGGTTTTCTAAGTGTTAGTGATAGAATTGCATGAAAATTGAGATCAATGTTATGAACTGAGCCAAGCATGAATGTTAGTGACATGATAGATTTGTAATGAATAAAAGAAGCGTATATAAAATTTACAAAGGAAATTTATATTTAAAATAAGTCTACTAATCCTAGGAACATATAGGAATGATGCAAGGAGATGGAACCTTGAAGAGCAAAGGAAGCATGGAATGTGAATTTTTGCAAGAGTAAAACATCAAGTGAGTGTAACTAGTTGGATTAAGAACCATGAATTGATTTTTATGAAGATTTATCCCCTTTCCTCTATATCATATATTATTATATAGAGTCATAAACATCCCCTTGAGTATCTAAATAATTTTCATTGCTTCCAAACTATTTATTTTTTCCTGAATTCAAATAGCTGGTAAGAGATCTATGTGTTGGATCAGAAGGCCTAGGATTTTTATCTTTGGAAGGAGAGACACAGAGACCTATTCAAGACACACTTGATCCTTTGAATATTAATTAAATTTACAAATAATAAAATTAATTCAACAAGAAATGCATATAAGTACCAAACAACCTAACTATACATCTATTTTATGGATTAAAATTTGAATAAGCCTGTGTTCTAATTGATTTCCATTGAAACTCATAAACATACATTATGTAATACTAGAAACATGATTCATTATACATAAATAATAATCATTATTCATGTATGGAATACCACGTCTATTAGGAGTCATTCCATTGTCTTGTACAAATAAAATATCAAACTCTACCTTAAAAAAAATGCATGTTTTGCTCATATATGGAAACTATTTCTTTGTGCTTCATTTACCTAGTCTGCACAGTCTCTACCCTTGCATCAGGAAGTGACTTGTTGAAGGCATGGGCATATTGTAGATTGAAAATCTATATTTCAACATCCATCTTCTCATCCCTCAGTGTGAGAAGTGGATGGTACAAATTTTTGACTCTATGGTCTTGTCAACCAGTGTAATTTCTAACTAGATAACCTTTTGCCTTACACCTTCAATAAGCTCAATCAATAACTAGTTTTCCCTCTTGAGTAACTATTTTTTATAGATTTTAGTGACAGTTGTAAACTAATATGTTCTTGTCTATCCATTATGTTCTTATATCTCATCCTTATGAGAAGTTCTTCAATATCCTTAGGAAATTGGATAGTCACACTCTCTTCTAGATTTGGGACATTGTGTATAGAAAATATTATGATTGTGAAATTCAATGATAACATTAAATATTTTCAGCATTAAAAATATAAAAAAAGGTAGACATAAATAAGGGTGCATCAAAATATTCAAAAGCTAAGAACATTCAATTTTTTATAATTACAAATAGTGTCCTTACACATAAAGAGTTTTATAACTTAAATGAAAATAATGAAATAATTATATTTGATTATGAAATATTTACCTATGGCATGGTTATTCTGATGTATTTGAGTGTTACCCCATTCCTTCTTGCCATTCCTGACCTACCTCAAACTACAGGCCATAGACATTGACAGTTGTTATGTTGATTTCCTGCACATAAAATCACATGATATGAGATAAAGGAATGTTAGACAAACAAGCCATGCATTAAAATATGATACATCACTCCTTCCCACTATGGTTGCTTTTATATAGACATTCACACATGTAAAAATGTGTACTTTTTCACCAACGTTAAATAATTAAAGGAGAATAAGGTATACATGTGAAGATGATAGATTCCTAGTAAAAAACATCACATACCATACATGTAAAAAATATTCAGTTAGTACATGGGAGAAACATTGCATCATTAAACCATGTATGATTATTCAACACATCAATAAATGTAAATTAACAATAAAACCATTTCTTAAATTATAAATAAACAAAAAACTACATATCCAACACAAACCAAATATGAAACACTTGTATTCAAATCTCTTGTCCAAATAATATGTTTGACCACACATAAAACATGTCATACATATAATGTGAAAAAGTATGTATATAAATAATAGAGTCTAAAAAAGTATCCACAAGAAAATATTAATGTTCGTTCCATGGTCATTAGGGTTCTATAAATGGACAAAAAATTGTAAGTGGTCAACCACATGAATGCACAGATATGCATGTCACTCTGGACACCTTCATTTTAAAATGTGTAGTTTAGAAATCTTGACAAAATAAAAGAATAAGACACCAACATGAAGAATAAACTTGTCAATTTTGGTAAATAATAAGTAACTATCATACCTTTTAAACATGGTACATCCATGCCTATGATTGTGCCAATTCATCTCCCTAAAAATCCTATATGTAATAAAAATATAGAACATTATCAAAATATGTAATGGCTTGGTTGAAATAAAGGTATGGGGAATAAAGAATATTGCATATAATATGTATTTATCATAATTCGATAAGCTATCATGCACACTTTCATTTTTTACACCCCTCGACGAACATATATACCATTCTGCAAATGCATTTCTCTCAAAGCAATGTGATCCCCATCACTAGAATCGGCTTGATGGTAATTCCTTTGTAATAAGAATGATGATTATTGTAGATACATCAATTTTAATATTTAGTAAGCTAAATTGAACTTAACATTAACTTCATGAAAACCAATGAATATAATACATTCAACCTAAGGTCCATTGTTTCATGCACCTTGTTATTTCTCCACACATTCTCTTTCTCTCACCATTTGTGGATGATATTCTCTTATATTAATTTATGATTCCCTTCTCTATGCCAAGTTTTCACTTGAATCATATGCACCCATCTCATCATTGATAGAATTCATGGCTGTCTCACTAAGATAACATAACTCAGACAAATCCTCCCTAGCCAACCATGATCTTTCCATCCCATCTCTCTTGTTGATGCTCTAATTTTTTAAGATATAGTTAATTGGCCTCCTTTCTATTTTACTTTTGTTGATTTATCTTTCCTTAGGACTAAATTTCCCACTTCTGTCATGCCTAAGGGGCCTCCTTGGAATAGGTTGTTAACCATGAATCT
Organism: Torreya grandis; assembly: GCA_037957365.1. NCBI lineage: Eukaryota > Viridiplantae > Streptophyta > Pinopsida > Cupressales > Taxaceae > Torreya > Torreya grandis. The sequence goes on along the minus strand of JARHVA010005573.1, from coordinate 986,438 downwards.
TATGATGGTGAGTGTTAAGTCTATCTTATGACCAAAATGGATGGCTACCAATAGCTCTAAATGTGTCGCTTGGCCTCAAAAAGTAAAGGTACAACTTCCATCTCATAACACCCCAATCCTCAATTTTGTACTCACTTGCATACTATCACTTAATAAGGAAGAGATGTGAGGCTCAAAGCATAAATCAATAAACAAAATATAATGTCATCAAACATAATAAAATGTTAGAATCATAAAAAAATAAACATAAGATAAGATCATCAAAGATACTCAGATGTTCTTAAAGAATTTGGTTCCTCCTCTATTTCAGATTGCCAAGTATCCAAAAGCCAATCACCACCACCACCATCATCATCATCATCATCATCATCATCATCATCATCATCATCATCATCATTGTCATTGAGGTCATATGACTCCACCTCCACCTAACACACAGGTGGATCCACATGGATGTGTTTGATACTCACCTACATAATGACTTCATCCATACAAATGTGCATATTTTTTCTACTCTCTCTTTTATTTAACATGCTCATAGCCCTATGTTTGTTGTTTTATATATGTTTGGAGCTAGACTCATACATATATATATATATATGAGTCTAGCTCCAAACATATATATATATACCTGTATATCTGTATGTATATATATATATATATATATATATATCTGTGTATATATATATATATATATATATATATATCTGTATATATATATATATATATATATATATCTGTATATATATATATATATATATATATATATACCTGTATATCTGTATGTATATATATATATATATATATATATATATATATATCTGTATATATATATATATATATATATATATATATATATATATATATCTGTATATCTATATATATATATATATATCTTTATATCTATATATATATTTATATATCTGTATATATATATATCTGTATATCTATATATATATATCTGTATATATATATATATCTGTATATATATATATATCTATATATATATATATATATATCTGTATATATATATATATATATATATATATATATATATCTGTATGTATGTATGTATGTATGTATGTATGTATGAGTCTAGCTCCAAACATATATAAAACAACAAACATAGGGCTATGAGCATGTTCAATAAAAGAGAGAGTAGAAAAAATATGCACATTTTTACAGATGAAGTCATTATGTAGGTGAGTATCAAACACATCCATGTGGATTCACTCTACCCTTTCCAACTAAAAGACACACACACACACAAAAAAAAAAAAAAAACATCAAAAAACAAAAAAAAAATTGCATGGTATGTCAAGAGAATTATAATCTTGTTTGTTTTAAGAGGGACAAAATAAAAATTATTTAACATGAGGAGTAATCAAAATTTAAGGGAAACCAAAGGTTCCCATACATCTCTTGATAAATAGTCATTGGAAACATTGTGGACACCTTATTCACCTTTTGTCTACTCCACCCATTCCACCTAAAGTATTGGAAAAGATATAACATATAAAAATAGGGATGCATGGTTCATAATTATTGATAATGGAAAATGAAAGAGTGTACAAAAAATATGCACATTTTTAGGGATAGAGTAATTATGTAGGTGACTATCAATGATGTCTATGTGTCTATCCTCCACCCCTTCTAACTAAAACATAAGCCAAAAAAAACATAGAAAAATGCATGGTGTGTCAATCAAATGTATTGTAAGAGGGAAGAAGAAACATTATTTAAATGAGGAGAAATCAAATGTTAATGATAGCCAAATATTCCCATACATCTCTTGAGAAATAATCATTGGGCACTTTGGGGACACCATCTTCAACTTTGGTCTATTCCACACCCTCCTCCTATAGTAGTAAAAAAGGGCAATGTAAAAAATCAAATAGGAATGCATGGTTCACAAATATTGAGCATTTTATATATGTAGTAAGAATATTAAAGTAGTCATTTAAAATATAGGGACCATCATTAAAATTACCTATGTTATGACCTTATTCACATCTTTATTAGGTATAATTTCATATCACACTGGGAATACACCCCTAGTTGTTCACAAGAAGGGGATGGTTGTCTCATAATAATGGGAATACCATCTTCAATTGTTGATGCTTTGAAGGAGGTGAGGGGAATGTCTAAACTGAGCACTTGCACATAATGAGCACTTCTGACTGACTTCTTTCTCTTAACACAATATATGTTTCAACAGGTTAGCATCAACAAAAAAATTAATACAACTCAAATTCATGTTTGAGTATAGTAGCTGAAAATGCATACCATTTATTTTGTCTCAGCATAAAGTTCTTTGAGGAAATCATCTAAATTCAACTCATCCATCTTAAATCTATAGTAGTTACCATTCATAGTATTAGTCTTCAAGAAACAAAAACTTTCATTCAAACAAGTTAATAATATTCTTTACAACACTAAACCGTAATAATGAAATGCTTATATAAATCATTGTAATGGTCAACATGAGAGTACAATGGTGTGTCAATGGCATGTTTAATCCAACTAGTTGGCAATGTAACATAGAAGTCACAAAATAATTAGGGAAAACATTGTTCATGAAATTGACACCCTATATTTAAAGTATATATTATGAGCATCCAAAAAAGAAATGTAAATATGATAACGTATTATATTTTCTATACATAGTGTAACATTCCAAAGCAAATATTGTTTTTCCACATTATATAAATGTAACATGCCAATTCATTTGGAAACATTTGTATATAATATGGCAAAAAATCATGTGGCTATTCAAGGACAACCTAAACAAACCTTTGTATGTAGTAGATAAGATGGAAAAAATGTAATGGATACATTACATTTTGAAAATTTTAAAAGAACCAAAACATTCTTGTTGTAAATTTCAAAGGTTAACAATAATATTTTTGAAGCCTACAATATCAATTCTATGGGCATTATATGCAAAAAAATTCATCTTAATTTAAACTTCTATGAAATACATTGATGGTAATACTTAATAAGCTCACTAATCATTTTGAATGAAGGAGTAAACAATAGTAAGTATAGATTTTATAGTACAATGGTATATAACAAACACAAACATGGATTCACACACTCTTACCTTTTGGAAGTCTGCACATACACATTGAATATGATAATAATTACACTTTCAATGTACTTAAGATAATGCATACATCATTGACCCAATCACAAAGAATAGATTACATTTATGAACTTACAAGCATAAATACATAAGAAATGATAAATAAAAACACATGAATTAAAAACAAAGATAAAAAATTAAAGCTTAGAAAGTACAATAGAGGCCCTTATACACCATACAATGGGATTACAATAGACATGGATTTACATACTCTTACTTTGTGTAATTTTGTATAAACACATGAAATATGATAAGAGTAACACTTTCAATGTACTTAAAATCACACATACATGATGAACCCATCATAGAGATTAAACTACATTTAGGCACTTAAAAGCATAAATACACATGAAATGGTGAATAAAAACATATTAAATAAACATAGAGACCAAGATATTAACGCTTGGAAAATACTAGAGAGGATCGTATACACCTTGTTTTACCCTATTGAATAGATCTATTCCTCTAAATTCATAGTGCATATGACCTTACATATAATCTTGTATTTATGTATAAAAATAAGTTATTAATAGATATAAAATCATAGGTGAGCTTAACCTTTTGTATACTAGGCCTCTGCAAGGAGAAACAGGGCTTGAGAAATATTAGATATAGGTAAATTGAATATAGGTGTCCTTTTAAAGGATTTATTACAATCTTCACTACTTTTATTTGCATTTTCATATAAATAATTTATTCAAAGGAGGATTATGAACACACTATGAATGTGATTATCTTAATCATATTCCTTTTTTCCCATACCTATTCTTGCTTCCTATGTTTTGTATTTTTTTGTGTTAATAAGTTATGGATTAAATTTTTTCACATTTAAAAAAACCTCTAGGATTTATTTCATTATTTGGGTTATTTAATGTCCACTTTCCCTTATATAAAAATTATGAATGAATCTATCATAAATAAGTTAGGAATTTAGTTTTATGCAAGGTCATATGCATGTTTGAATAAAGTAACATTGATATTTGCTTTCTTTTGTCCTTTAAAATGACCATTTGCTAAAGGATAATGTGTGTTTAAAAAGTAAAACTTTGTTTCCTATGGAAAGGAGGACTGAGTATGTGTATTTGTAAACTAAGTGAAAACTCAAGAATAATGGCTATAAACATGTTTCCCACTCTCTAAGGTGTTTTTCAAGATTTAAGTGTTTGAATTTGTGTAGAGTTCATAAACACAATTCACAATAGTTCAAACCATTGTGTGTTAAGACATAGTCTATAGAGAAGCAAGGGTAATCTTTAATACGGGAATATAGAACCCTCAAATGGAATGCAATGGTAACTTTATTCATTTTATTTGTCCTAAGACACATACTTGATTCTATGAAAATGACAAAGCCTTCTATAATTTACCTCGATGTTTGACTAGTGTAAAACCTGGAATAAAATACTGACTTCTTGACTCTTGTTCTGACCACCTTCGCTTGAGATATCTCCCTCTACCTTGGATCCAACAATGACTAAATGGTGAACGATATATGTTTGGCCTTTAGGCTTGGCATTATCCAATTAATAGTAATCCATAAGATATTAAGGAGATTTTTAGAGGACTTTATTATCATGTTAGGGCATGATAATCTGGCATTATCATCAAATTATTTGCATGTCACATTAGATCTGTGCCATGTGAGAAGTTTAGTGACACCTGCATAGTCACACTGATTACTGATTGGTAGTGAAGGTGGTCATGAATATGATGGGGATGGTTATAATTAATTGAATGAATTAGCATCAAAATTAGCTATGGTTTTGCCTATTTTAACTAAAATTAGTGATAATATTTTCATGATGAATAGAGACTAGCCCCCCAACAACTAATGACAACCAACACGCACCGAGAGTTGGTGTGTGATGGTTAAGATCTACCATTTAAACCTGATTACAACTATGGATAAAAATATATGTATCTCAAGACCTACTCACCATTAGAATCCCAATTAGTAAAGTAAGACTAGTCAACATAAACCAAGACATGTTTGGAATTTTGATGTCTAATTAAAATTGTAAAACCTCTAATTTCATCTCAAGAATTAATTTGGATATAGAAAATTCCAATCAATACTAGAATTTATAAAGTTTTTAAAGATGAAGTTTCAACAAAATACTAATGCAAATTATAACCCTTATAATATGGATGATGAAAGTGGAAGTTGTGAACCTCAACATGAGCATGTCATTAGGATAATGACCATCATAATAATAATTGAGGAAACAACCTGGAATAACACACACAAACCTAATAAGAATAAAAAAGTAGAAACAAACATTTTATTTTCATGTAATATAAATTATCCTATCTACCATGGATGATCCTACATTTTACACCCATCGTAGATGAAAAGGACATAGGTTCTATTGTTCATGAAACTAAAGTGAGTTATTTTATTGATTGTCCATGCTTGTAAATCTTAGATCTAGTCATCCAAGTTATGTCATCAGTTTCTCTATGTTTACACTTGACTAAGTAATCATAGTACTCGTAGCCATGTGTCTTCTTGTAGATTCAAATTTGTAAAATAACTTCCATTTATTCCCTAGATACCTCTTGTAGTTACTCCTTTCAATCTTTATCTAAAAAATCAATGCTATCACTTGTTTCCAATTCAACATAAGAGTACAAATCAACCATGCTAAAGATAAGTGAGATGCCTACTCCATCTGACAACTCTATCTCATATGCATTAGTTGATAACATCTATAATATTATACAAGGTCCAAACTTTTTCTACTTTAGCTTGTAACATTCATAATTTGAAAACCTATCCTTTTGAAAATGTTACAATACCAAGTCAACAACTTAAAAACTCACCTCTTTTTACACAAATCAACATGCTTATTTTATTTCACATCACTCTTTACAAGTATTTTATTGATGCATTGATGCACCTAATCCATATCCCAAGCATAATATTCTCCCTTTGTAAATTTCAACATCCACACCACTCTATGATTTCTCACATAAAAAATTTAAAAAGTAATTATAGCTACACTCTGATTGACTGAGTCATTATTTTCAAATTTAGCTTATGCCAACATCATGTCCCACTATTTGGGCTTATCACCAACCAAAAATCTCAATAACTTACCTAGAATTTGATTGACAACCTCTATTTGTTGATATATTTGCAAGTGACATCATGAACTAAAGTCTAATGTGGTTCCAAACTTCCTTCGACATGTCCTCTAGAATTTTTCAACAAACTTCATGTCTTTATATATTATAATGCTATGAGGAAATCCATGCAAGTTCAAAATCTCTTGAAATAAAAGAATAGGTATGTGTGTGGCATCATTAGTCTTCCTACAAGCCAAAAAGTGAGCCATATTTTAAATTATGTCCAAAACAATGAATATAGAATCATTTATTCTCTACATTATTGGAAAACCAAAGATAAAATCCATACTTAATTCATCCGACTATCTATCGAAAATGTGTAATGCTTGATACAAACTAGCATTCTTACTTCTACCCTTAGCATGTTCACAAACTCTACATTAATACATATATTTATTAAAAATTTTAATAGTTCATGGCCAATAATATCTTTGTTTCAATTGTGCTAATGTCTTATCATATCCAAAATGACCATCAAGTCTTCCACTATGCTTCTTCTTCAATAGTTTTTATCAAATGGAACCTTATGGTATGCATAAATTTTGTCCCTTAAACAAGAGACCATCCTATATCATGCACTCTAATCATAGAGTTCTATCAGTATCTGTTGAATTCTTACTAATTACACATGAATATCAAGAATCTAATTTTTTTTCATATAACTCTATCATGGCTTCAATTCTAATGACTTCTAATTCTAGTTCATTCACTACAAGATAACAAGTACTCATAGCATTTTATACCTTATTATAATTCTCACTCCTATATTTAAAAATATAAAATATCTTTGAATAAACTCCAACCATTTCATATGGCATTGATTCAACTTACCTTGGTTTTTTATTAACTACAAATCATGATTGTCCATTGACAACATGAAATCCTTGGGCAATAAGTAATGCTACCACTTTTTGAGAGATTTCACCATTGTGTATAACTCTTGGTCATATATCAAGTAATTAATCTTTGAATCATTCAAATTATCACTAAAATAAGTATTAGGCTTACCCTCTTCACCGATTACTACTCTTAGGACTATTTTAACTACATCACAATCAAACTGATGCACTTTACCATAATTTGTTAAGTCTAACATTGGTTGTTCCATCACTCTTCTCTTTAAAAACTCAAATCTATTATGTACTAATTAGTCCAATAAAACTTATTCTTATCTCTTTTCATAATATTTGTGATGGGTTAACATATACCACTAAAATTAGAGATGAATTTCTCATAGAATTTATTAATCCAATGGAAACTCCATGCCTTAAATAAGCTCTTTGGTTAAGTCTAATTAACAATCAATTTCACATCCTCAGGATCCATTTTGAACTACTCTTTTGAGATCATAGACCCTAATTATATCAACTTAATTTTCATTAAACTACACTTTCTCAAGTTGATTAAAAACTACTCATATTTTAACTCATCTAACACCAACTACAAGTGCTACAAAATCTCTTCTTTGGAATGACAGAAAAATAAAAAAAGTCATCCAAATAAACAACTAAAAAATACTGGTGAATGGTTTCAAAACTTCATTCATGAGCCTCACTAACATACTTGGAGCATTTGATAATCCAAATAGATTGACTAGCCATTACTACAACTCATCATTTGTCTTGAATCTAGTCTTCCACTCATCTCCTTCTCATATTCAGATTTAATGATACCCACTCTTCAAATAAATCTTTGTGAAGTAACTTGTTCCACTCAAACATTACATAAGTTCATCCATGCTTGGCCAAGAAAACCTATAGTTAATAGTGATCTTGTTTATTCCATGTGAATCCATACACATTCCCCATTCCACACATTTCTTTGGTGCCAAAATAGTTGGAAATGCACATAGGATAAGACTCTCAAGTTTCAAACCATTCTTGAGCAACTCCTACACCTACTTCTTTATCTCTTCATTCTCCATTAGAGTCAACCTATAGGCTACTATGTTAGGAAAACTATCTCTAGGCACTAAATCCATATGATTATTAATACTTCATATAGGCAATAGCTCATTTGATCATTAATTTGTTATAATATGAACATAGTTATTTACCATTTTATTAATTTAAATGGATAAATAGTTTATTGTAGTGGTTCTTACAACCTATAATAGTTGGGCAATCATTGAAAAACATACCTCTTCCTCCTTATCCATCTTCAATAAATATTTACCAGATACTAACATGGCCTTTGAGCTATTATCCACCTCATCTCACTTTCCCTTAAATGAAGTCAATGTGAATTTATTTCCATCCTTTGTGAGAGTATATATGTTTGATCTTTTATCATGTAAAACTACCATGGCTTACCCAAAAAAATGTGAGACATGTCCATGTGCATGATATCACACAAAACCTCATCATCATAAAAACTAATTGAAAAATTCACCACACACTACTCATTCATAAGAACATAATGCCCCTTAAGAAACCAAGAAACTTTGTATAGTATAGGATGTTATAAACATATTAAATCATGTTTTTATACCATTTATTTTTTTACATCATGATTCCTCGCTAAGCAAATTAACTTGATTATCTGTGGATTTTATATATTTGTTAATTTTATTTAACTATTATTTGATTATGATATAATCCATATTATGTTATGGGATAGTCATGTCATGCATTGATTTCATGAAGATGTTGATATGAGTTAGCTTTAGTGTATATTATTTATATTTTGATCATGTTGATTTATCGTTTCAATAATATTTTATGATATATATGTCATGACATATGGATGAACTACCTTCTTGTCATGAGTTTTATGTTAGAGAGACTCATCCCTCTGATCATGACAAAAGGAGAGAATCATCAGAGAGGATGATTTACATGTAGTTATTAGGGGATATTAGAGGAATATGTAGAACCCTTCACACACCATGCTAAATAATACTCATTATATGCATAGTTGAATGGTTAGTGTTAGTGCATTTTTTATGTTGCTTACATTTAGAGAATTATTTACATATGTTTATTTATGTGTTATCATATTTTAATGCTTATGTGGAATTAGCCTCATGTGTTTTTGTTTATGTTGTGATAATGTGTTCATGACTATTAATGTTTTTGGAAAGGTAAATTTTAATGAACATGTATGTAGACTAATACTTAAGATTTTAGAATGTTTTAAAACATAAACAAGTTATCTTTATGATATCTTAGGAATACCTAACTATGATTAAAAATAATATTATTGGCTTTATATTAGTCAAGTCATTGTGAAATAAAAAATTAAAAAAGTATCATACATGAAATAAAAAATTAAAACAAATAAAACAAACATAAGGTGTTATTAATAACATAAAACAATTTTATTTCATTATTATTTTAAGATAAAATGAATAAAAGAAAAAAAAGAAAAAGAAAAATAATGGAAAAAGAAAGAGTAGTAAGCTTTTAAAAAAAGACAAGATTGAAAATAAAGCATAACATCCATACAATGGGATAAGGAATATAATATAAATGGAGAAGCATAAACTGGAGAAAAGTGGAAAGAATAATGGATCATAGAGGATAAGAAAGATACGAGTGAAGGAAAGAGTTTTCTTGAAACTGAATGATTCTAAGTGGGAGATTTTTCTAGGTAGGCACTATTATTTTTGTGAAATCTAAAACTTTATTTATACTTTTATAGTCTAAAGACTAGGTATATTCCTATTTTACAAATTTAGGCATTATATAGTTTTATGATATGTGTATATAAATAATATTTGAACTATGATAGTATTTATGAGCAGATAGAGAGTAGAGGATTTGTGGACTTTGTGGTACAGGTATATGTAGTGAACTTGTCTAGATTTACAACAAATTATATGTAAATAAGTAGTAAAGAGTATACATTTAGATAATAATAGCTATATAATTTTATACTCATCTTCACCATTGAATAACCTATATACTTAGTACTCACTCTCCAAAATAGGAAATTTTATTCCTACAACCAAAATAATTCCTCATTTATAGTTTTGTTAACTTGGAGGTTTCATTCTTATAGTGTTCTTATTATATTAGCCACCTTTTATGTCATCGAGTAATAAAAAAAAATCTATGTATAATTATCTAATATTAAACCTAGAAGAGAATAAATAGGGTGTGGCATTTCATCTAGATTCCATCACTATTATGAAGTAATGAAATATTTTCCCTTACAGAAAATCTCAATGAAGTATCAAAGGCAAATAATTAATATTGGAATAATTATTGATATTTCCGAGTGAATACATTAAATAATAATTTATACTAGTTAATGAATTATTACATTTATTATTATATGGTTCATAATACTATTACATGACTATAAATGGCATTCATGTTAAGTCATTCTCTCCCTCATTAATTAAGTAATCCATTGGGACCTGTAATTGATGTATAAATTTAACAAATTAAGTCATTTTATGATCCTAAATGAAAATATTAACTTATGTAGTAGGTTGTGTATATAAAATGATCTACAAGTTTACTTCAAATAAAGAGTGTATAGCAATTTAGATATTTATGTGAATGAGTATTTCATTTATATATTTCAGACGGAAACACTATGAAACTTTATCATTGAATATTATATGTGGGACTATATTTTATATATCGTATTATGGTGCTATATATTATAATTGAATTGTATTATCTATAATTGTGTTTATTATGATAATGATATGGAACTTAATAGATGGATCATTAATATCATTGTGAATGTTATTACATAAAATGCATTAATTGTGAACTGAGAATATGTATATCTATCATATAACTTACACCTAGTATTGATCCTTAATTATTACCAGTAACATTTTATAAATCTAATAAACTACTCAATCATATATTTATGGTAGATGTGAGTATTGTATATTAGTGGTCATCTTATTGGATTTATATTAAAAATATTGTAGTATCCTTTTTATAATAATACATGTGGAATCTAATATATCAATGAATATTATAATATCACTGAATATTATAATAGTGGTGAATATTTTGAATTGAGATTGAATGTAACATGTGGAATTATTGGATTCAATGTCTATAATTTGGGCTTATATGATCGCTAATTGTGAAATGTATGTTTGCCATTTATATCACCTATAAAATATGTGAGAATTGAACCCATATACTATTGTTAAATTCTAATTAACCTGATATTATATGCTCATGATTATATTGTTAAGATTTGGATTGAAGGCTCTATGTCATGACTATACTAGTAGATCTATGTGACTAAGTTTAACTATATGTTTTGTTATTTTAGAGAATATATATACCCAATGATATTAGTAGAGTAATATTTGAGTTTGAGATTAACTTGAATAGCCATATCCCTAATGTTATTACTGTATTCCATTTTAATTTATCTTGAGTGGGCATGGCATGAGGTGAATTTTAGGTTATATTGGCAATTTTCATAGACTACAAGTTTAAATCAAACCAGCTAAGTATATTTCAATGGTGGGTTATCATTTATTATTTTTAATAACTTGTTTCATTTGTTATTTTTGAGATGATCAAGGTTGACTCTCATTTTAATTCCATGTATCAATGATTTATAGTGCATTTCAAATTTTGGGTTGAGTTAATGCTATTTGATACACTTGAGTTGCCTTTGCATCTTTGATCTATTCAAAGGTGTTTTCTATCATGAAATACTACCTAGGCTTGTCTTTTATCTATTATAAGGTGTTAGACATCATGAAATGTATATTATATTTATCACAAATGGATTCTTATAAGTAATCAAAAATTACCAAGGGTTCAAAAAATGATAAGTTTTGGTGATAGATCTTGATTGTTAATTTATGGATAGAAAATGAAGAATACTATTATTATGATTGAAAAATAATTTTGTATTAAAGCATATGTATTATTTAGTATATTTTATGCAAGGTGTGTAAATAAAAAAAAAATGTCTATATGAGAATATAATCACTGTTATACATACATAGATTATATATAGATAATGGAATGCTTGCCTAAAATTATAAATGTTGACTAGTAAAATAACTCATAGAAACCAAAAGGATAAAGGACTATATTTATATGCACAAAGCATCCTAGAAGTATAATAAGTCACATAAATGAAATATTATGATCATATGAGATATACATTTGATTTTGAGTTATTTGTTTATCAAAATTCTTATGACAAGTTATTTGAAATTGACTAGAGTGTACATAAGATGATGGATTATGGTATTAGTTCTTATCATAAAATATACTATATTTCAATCTACTTATGAAAATTAAAGTATGTGGTCTAATATATATTATAATTGATTGGTATAAATTATAATTGTTATGTTTATTATTATGTGATAAATAATTTTGTAGAGATTCATTCATACATTTGATAGACTAAATGTATGCATTGTAATTATTCCCATGTTTAGCATGGTTTATACCTACTAGTAGGAAATAATATGTATGAATCTATTAGTTATATATATAAATAAATCGCACATTTTTGGTACTAAGTAGTGAGATAGACTTCACTAGATTACTATTATCACTAATTTCAAAGGAAGGTAATTCGATCAAGTGGTGTGTATGAATTTAACTAATCCTAGAGATCAATAACGATTGAAAAATTTGGAAAAAATAATTTTGGTTATACATTGTCATTTCACATATACAATTTACATTTTTAAGTGATATGATGTTAGAATGGATTTATTTATGGTATACTGCATGTTCTTAGAAATCATACAGCACATGGGTACTATCTTGTCTCTCTAAATTCCCACACCTTGCTTTGTACTCATTTGTGAAGGGAGGTTCATTCCAAAATTGGGGAATGTGTGGGGGACTGATGGTTTATTTTTGGTGTGTAAAAGTGCTCAGATGATGCTCTCCCTCCCCATAATAATACTTATTTGGAGATGGCAATTGATATTTCCATAGATACTTGAGTTTGGGGAACTCATTCTCCATAGATTATTATATATTGTATATTATATTATTTTTATTACTATTGAGACATTATTCTTATGAGACATAATTAGTTACTTATCGTGCCATGACAATAGTGCTTGCGTGTTTGTACTAGTAGTGGCTGGAAATTTGTAATTACTTTATATATTTAGTTATGTTATGTTTCATTTGATGATAGTGATGAGTGAGAGATAGATGTCATATTATTATTTTATAATTGGAATTTTTATAAAGTATTTATCTAGATCACTAATATTATTCTTTTGGTGAATTATAAGGAAAAAATACATTACTTAAATTAATAAAAAAGAACATCTATTTCCATGTAGATCCTAGTGGGGACGTTACAAACATATTATCCTAAGTTTTTATACTATTTCTTAAGAAACCAAATTATTAGTATCACCGATCTGAATTAAAAATTTATAACACTTACGTCTAGTTTTTTAAATACTCTTGAACAAACTCTTCTATTGTGATGGTTCATTCACCTCTTTGATTGCTTTAAAAAACACTTTTTTCATCAACAAAACATCTCCTTGTTGTAACTCTTTTATATGACTTGGAGACCCAATTCTCTCTTCATATCCAAAATCCATATGAGTTTTTTCTTCAGTTCTCTTACCATTATTCAGAGGGTTTTATAAAAAATCATACCACTTATGACCAACATACTTATTGCACTAAAAATTGTTAACCTGAAACCTCTACCTCTACCTCATCCATATGAAGTTATCTTTCTTAAAGATTAGTATCCACTCATGCCATAATTCTAATTCTGTGAACTGTATGCTTCTCCACCATTGTTTGGTTGACTTATTCCACCATTTTTCTATCATCCTCTTGGAGACTATCCTCTACCTATAGATTTTTCTTGCTACACCCTTGCCAAATTTTTCTTCATCTTCAATGCACTTTGATAGGCTTCCTCCATGGTCCCTAAGTTCAATAAACTAATTTCAACTTAAATACAAAAATGTAGTCCATTCAAATATCACACTAATTTTTGATGATCATCTTCATCATGTATCACTCATATTTTGAGTCTATAGAATTCCTTAGTATAGTCTTTAACACTCATCTCTTTCTATGTCAAATTATATAATTTCTTAAATTAGGTTAATTTTTATTCTGTGGGGGAAAATTTGCCTTCAATTTTATACCATCCTATCTGATGCCTTGATTTTATCCTTATTTTTTATATTAAATTCCTACTTGAATGTTGTCCCACCATAGTGAGGCATGAACTTTCATCTTTGTACATGAAAATTTCACTTTATTATTCTCCTTTGAAGACTCATAATCGATGTACTCATCCATATCCATTATCTAGTCCATGAATTATTTGATATTTAAGAAATAATTATTGTATTATGTATCCATTTTTATCTTACTGCCACTTCTTACTATAGCTATGAGAAATCACATCTTAACTTCATTCTCCATATCCTCTATCCTAAGCTCTTGAGCTTTTTCCTTATCCTTGATTATGTCATTACCATGAGTACATATCTATTTAGTCAACTACATTTCATCCCACCATACCTCAATACCTCTCATCATCTCTCTCAAAATTTCTAAGTGATGTCCTCTTGCTCTTGCCTCTGTTCAAACATCATTTTCATGACGTGTCTTTTCTCTAGTGGTGAAAATTTCTCTTATATAACTTTCTAATAGTCTCCACTTAAGGCTTCTATATTGAAACTATATCCCTTCAATGAATTTAAACTTTAATACTTAATGATGTACATGTAGTTTGAGTTTACACCTAAGGACAATAGTTTTGACCATATTGTAGGGTTTTCTAAAACATGCTCATAAAATGAGAACCATATTTAGAGAAAGAAACACCAAATTTTATACATAAATCCATTTTTTATATTCATCATGAAGGAATTTTGAGTTGTAACATGTTTAAATGATAATTTTTGTATAAAAAATTAGGCAACATAACTCTTCATCGAGTATAAATGGAGAGGAAAATAAAATTCATTACAAAAATAACCATGTCTCAATACTAGAATGAGGACCCCAAATAGAATTATATTTTTTCATAAAATTCTAGGAATGGGCTAACCTCCCAGTCTCCTTCATCATTCATTATATTCCTAGATATTTTAGATCAAGAATAAGTGAAAATAGATAAAATCCCATGTTTTATCTTCCCTATGGACCTAGTCAGATTCAATAGGTAACCAAATAACATAAACACACTTGTTAGTCTTATCGAAGACCTTGTTAGACTTTTGGAAGCATCAAACCTAGTCTGAAATTATTCTAAAAGTAATCAAGGTATTTTATGGCACTAAATCACTTTGGAAAATTTATAGACCTTATTAGGTTTTGTTACACTTAATACCACTATGCTCTTTGGAAGAGTTACTTGATGACATGTTCATGATTTTAAACCTGCACACCAATATTGTATTTTCAAAGATGTGCCACGACCTAGATAATTTGAGGGATCTATAAAGAAATGATGCTTAATTTCAATGTTTCCACATTCTAATAGGTAATCAAAACACCAACTACCACTAAAATCTCTAGAAAACACTCATTATAGACCCAATTAGGAAAAAATACAAATCTACATTTCATTAGAATGTTAAGTCAATTGTATACCCATGTGGGTTTTAGAATCCCAAAATGTAAAGGAGATATTAAATACATCATCATAGGTATATTTTAGAAATAAAACCTAAATATAATGCCATACATTGTGTACCTCTCAATGAGACCTATTCAGTAAAGAAAATTAGAATAGTAAATAGATTTTAAAATTATTTGATGATGTAATCACTAATATGAAGATTCATTAGGAATAAAAACTCTTTAAATTAATTATTAGACCAAATTAGGACTTAAAAGTCTAATTACAACTACATTATTTTCTTAACGCATGTCGAGACCAATTTAGGGAATGAAAATTTAATTATAATTGTATTCTACCTTTGAACATTTCTAATACCTATTAAATAAAATTAAAACTAAAAATAACTACCAAGGTAATTTATGGTTTCATAGAGCTAATTGAGGTCTCTAAATCAAATTAAAATCTTAGATAAAAATTAGTGCATCTCAAGGCCTAAGAGATAATATAAAGCCAATTATAAAAGGAATAATTGTCAACATAAATAAAGACCTGTTCAGCATCTAATTTATTATTACAATGAAATAAACTTTTATTTCCTCTCAAGAATTAACCAAGATCTAGAAAATATTGATTAGGAATAGAATCTACCAATTATTTAATAATGAAGTTTCAAAAAAAAATCAATGCAAATCATAACTCCTACAATATGGATGATGAAAGTGGAAGTTGTGAACATCAACATCAGCATGCATTTAGTAGAATGTTTATCATGAAAACTAAGGTAACCACCTATAATAACACACAAAAAACCAATAAAAATTGAATAACAACTTAGAAGTAAACACTTTATTTTTATGTGATATAGGATAGCTTATCTGCCATGTATGATCCTCCATCACCATTATTTCAAAATTATCGATTCACATCAATATGTTCCCTTTATTTATAATCCATCCATTCACTCTAAAGATCTTATTCATTTTAAATATCCTTCCTCTCATGAGTAAATTCCTCTTCTTTGAACACTTCTTCATATTTTGGCACCTTCCATTCCTTGTATACCATTATTTCCTCCTTAGACACTTATGCTTTATTACTTAATTCCATCATTCATTTCACATATTCCCATTATTTCACATATCAAATTCATATTTTTAAACCCATCTTTATTTTTTGACTTTTCTCTATTTATGAATGTCTGCTTGTTTGTGAAAATTACAAAATTACATTGTTGAAAAATGAAGTTGTGCATTGAGCCATCAAACTATTGGGTCTCATTTTTGAAACACATCAAATGATATAACACTTCAAGGACAATGTAATAAAATTAATTTACTCTTCATCTTCCAAGATAAAAAACTATTATAGATAAAAATGGTTTAGCATATGTATGCTTCCGTTAATCCTTTACATTAAATAAACTATTGTTATATAATTTAAATATAATTCTAATATGGCATAGGTAGGAAAATGGGAAGATACCATTTCAAATTTATAAAACTATAACAATAGTAGAGTGCTTTCCATAATTTATTATATAGTCAATATAGTCATTTTTGATTTTTATTTTACATTTTTGAATCTTTATATTCATGATGAATACAAGAAAAACTCATTTTAAACATATTCATGAATACAAACATTTTTTTTACATACCTTTTCTTATATTTCATTGCATGTTATATAACCAATAACTTTTATTGAGTAAAACTATCTAACTTAGTTATAGATTCTCTTTCATGCACCTCCTATGTTCAATAAAAATCACCATTTGACATAGGTCGAGGGCTTATAATAATAGTTATCACCATTATGTCAGAAGAAAGTTCAAGCCCTTATTTATTATTTTAATGTTTTTGGTTTGTATTTAAATTTCCCTAGATGAAATTTTGTTTTGTATTTTATTTTTGGTTAATGTTTTATGTGCTTCAAAAGCATTTTTTATGTCACATTTTGAGTAGATATAGATATTTGTCAAAGGTATGTGTTGAAGTAATTGTTAGAAATCAAAGCTTCACAAACAAAGCTCTAATACTAGATGTTGGGAATAAAGCCTTGATAATACATGTTATATCAATGATCTATATCCTACAGTGCAAGTAAATATATGCATAAAATAAGCTACATAAATAATACATAAGTAAGATGACACATTACATAGAGATTATGTGAAAACATTGCAAGTGAAAGGAAAAGCTAAGGGAAAAACATCTTCTAGAAATCATAATATCTACATCAAATCTCTTCTGCAATAGCTCCTCCACCAAATCCATTAGTACTTAAAAACAAAGCACTCAATGCTTGCACCTAAAACATTTAGGTTGTGAACCAAAGTAAAACTAGCCTTTAGGATCGAACCTCTAAGCGTGCAAGCCCAAGGATTGCATGGATCCTCTACTAGGATGAATTAAAAATGAGAGCTCATGCTAATAAACATCTCCAACATAGAGATAAAATAGAGAGAGAGGAGAAAAATGCACCATCCTTGAGTGGATAACATTTTTCATAAATATGGAATCATGTACCCTCATGTGTAAATTCAAGCCTTTGAATGGTATTTGATAATGCCCACTTGAACACTCTATATTCAGACCCATATTCTCAACCATGTGTTATGCCCCACTTCAAAGGTGACCTAAATCTAGCATAGTGATCTTTGTCTAAAACTTTTCCATGTGCACACATGTGTGAGTCAAAATATTCCCACTTTTGACCTTACCAAATAGGAGCCCATAGACAACTGTGACCATAAGCACATGCCTATGTAGAAACATGTGATCGACTATAATTATGTTCCCATATTCTTTCATAATCCAACCCATGTTATCTAGTGGAGAAATGCACCCCATTTCTCTCTCCTCATATTTTCACTATCAAAGATGTTTCATGGGATATACCACCCACTGTGGGTCATGCCATGTCAACACCTAGACAGATCACTAACAACCTATATCATTAATAGGCCACACCACCATAAACAATGAACATGAATAGTGCATGTTTAGTGACTATGAATAATTAATTCACGTTCTAACATACTCCCACTTGAATTCAATATAGATATGATTTTAACACACCTAATTAGTTTGTAACTAGATGCTCATCAATTCCCTCTGATACATTGACATAAACATATTAAAATTTTTCTTTCACTACTAAAAATTCTTTGTCCTAACCAACTTTGTCAACATTTACTCCTACATATCATATTGTACCATTGAAGTGATAAAACACTTCTCCACACATAAACCAATCCTATAAATAGGTTTCTTCCATGTACCTCCTATAAATCCCACTACTTAGGAATATCTGGTTTATTACTCACTATGGAAAAGCTCAAGGTGCCTACTCCTTATAAATCTACTACATAAGATACAACATGTCTTCTCCTCCTCTACAACACTCCTAGGAAGACAACTCAAAATGCAAGAAGTGGGATACTTTCTTACGTTCCAATCCTTGTGCATTTCCATCCTTTGTTTATTCCTCCATACCACCTTCATTTCATTTGTTCCAAATGAACTATCACAATAGTGATCCTATTGGGACCTGCATCCAACATATCACACAATATAGAAATAACATCTACTAAACGCTTGGCTCTCTAGGAAGGTATTGTTTTTTTTTTACTACATGTGTGATGTTAGCACCAACCCATACATTAATTTTATTACTATTTAAACCAACAAAAGCTTTACCTCATCATTTTATCTTTATATCTCGCTAAGAAAGATCACCATGTAAGAATCATGTTGCTCCAACTCTTTGAATAGTAATATGTTCATGTATAACTCTCTGTGATGACCTCTCTTCCCCCATTGTGGACTCATGCTCATACTTTCAATTTCTATGGACTTAATTTAGTATTTTATGTTAGAATGAGTTGATTGTCAAGTTAACCTAAATTTTGTGTTGATCTCAAAGATTTATTAGGTCATCGATGGGATTTCATGAAAGCAAGGTATGATTTAATTAATGTTATTTCCTTTCATAAGAATGTATATAATCAATTTTATCATGAATAAGGGAAAATTTAATGAGATGGATGGATTAATATTAGACAAAAATTGTATCAGTTTGATAATATTGGATAAATATGTTAAAGGTTATTTTTTTAAAATTAATAAAAGGAACATTTCTTTTATTTAATTATTTTAATTTTAGAGTTTTCAAATAAACTATATTTCATAAATAATTTAAGGTTTAAATTATTTTTAATTAATTATATTTTTTATAAATAATTTTTTAGACAATTAATTTATTATATTTAGTTTGAACCTAAAAAAAATCAAATAAAACTAATCTAACCTAAAACCTACACCCTACATACTAAATCCACCATATATGTAAATTTGCTAACACATGTTAACTGACCCTTCTACAATGACACATGGGGAGGGGAGACAATTATAAAATTTTAGTTCTAAAATATCTATATTCTTGCAGTTTGAATTTAAAAACTTCACCTCTCTAATAGCCATCGCCCACTTTAAATCATGCTAAGTAAAAAGAGACTGCCACATCACCTACCACGTAGTAATAGTTAGAAACCTTAAATGAAGGAAAATAAAGTTATAAATATATTTGCAATGAGCAAGAAAGGAAAAGATTCACGTTGGAGGAAAATTGGCATGAAGAAGATGACAAATGTGTGTGTAACATCGATGCTAGAAGGGGGGAGAGGAAATACTTTCATAAAAATAGGAAAAATAAAAAGGCATCAACGCTTTAAAGGCAATAGGGAACAAACACCTAAGAGCACAGTGAGTCGATGCTTTTGGAGGAGTGAGTTGATTCTTTAGGGAAAGAAGATCAATACCTTTTTTCCTCCATGAAACGTTTGTCATCTCTACATCTAGCCTTTTCACCCAATGACATTAATGTTGTTTTCATATCAAGTTCTATTCCTTTCTCTTCTTTAACTCAACCCAAGATCAACACCACCACTAAACATTATCTCAGCTATTTCAATTCAAGCAAAACCACATTCCATTTTAGTCAAGGATTTCAATAGGCATGGGGTAAGTATAATATTTTATTTAAATTGTAAGAAAAAATATAATGTATTTATTTTTAGAAAACTAAAATACAATGAATTTTGAATTACTTGAAACAAAATGATAATGGTACTTGTTATTAGGGATAATAATAATAATAATAATAATAATAATAATAATAATAATAATAATAATAATAATAATAATAATAATAATAACAACAACAACAACAACAACAATAATAATAATAATAATAATAATAATAATAATAATAATAATAATAATAATTTTTAAAAAAAGTAATCATATACTTGAGAGACATATAACATATAACAATATGAGCTCTTTTAATATTAGTTGATATATACAATTTTACATTAAGTATCTATTTACAAACATTAACATGATCTTTATACCTATTTTGGTGAAAAGAGTAGAATATAGCATTAAATAAATGAGTTTTGTTTTCTATGTGTCTAGTTTATAAATTTATGAAATACATTTGGTCAAGTCTATAAAGTTATATGCGTAAACCTAGATTGTGAGAATATTGATTAGATATATGAAATTACCATAAATAAATCTAAGTTTTCATAAAATAATATTTTTAGTGGACCCTTACATTGATTGTTGTTGAGCTTTGATGATGAATTTTATAATCATTAACAATTGTATGGAAATAAATATTCTTCATTCTAGGGTTGAACCCTCAATTTTATAATCCTCCTTTCAAGTGTATAGAGGATTTATTTAAAAATAAATTCAAGTTCAAAATAGGTTTCTTAAACTCCATGTGTATAAGTTATTTTCTAGAAAAGTTTACCTAAGTAGACTAAAGATGTAATTGTCCAAACTATTTTTTTTTGAAAATGACAAAAGGACTAAACTAGAAGATCATGTTAGATATTTTTTTTCTAACTTCCTACTAAACAATTTGCTTTTGAAATATAATACATTAATTTATTTCAAGAATTATTTTCTTTTGAATCTCAACTTAGACCAAGAATTTAAGGTCAAATAAAACTATGTAGTGTTTGGTATTAAGTGGTGCCTTTGGCTCACATTTATGGGTAATGTCATCACATATGAGATACTAAGTCCATAGCCTAACAAAACTATAATAATGACATCTGGGTATTATACCTATAAACTGTCAGGAAGAAATAAAGGCCATGTCATGTTATTAAGACAAAGGTGTGGGATAATCCCTCAAGATCAACAACACTAATTAATATAAGAAAATGATTTTGACTACCTTAAATTATTTTGAATTGTGAACTTATGAAACAAAAATGAAGAAATCACATTTCTTACTAAAAAATCTATACCACTAAAAAGGAGTAATGAAAATTAGGATTAAGAATGTTAAACCAATTATTATCAAGAAACCACCAACCATATGGCTCTCAGATAATGAAACTTTAGAAATAGTAGTTGTACAAATTATGTTATCTATAGTAAGGATTAAAAACATTGTTGATGTAAATAAAATGTAAAATGTGTGAATAGCATGCAATGTTCATTTCTATTCTTGTGTTAAGATTCAGGGCTAGTTTAGTTAAAAAAATATTCAATAACTTTAATTGATAATTTTATGCTCATGTTTGGGTAGAAATCATAGAGGAACTATCTGGGAACTAGGCCCTAGAAAGGGCTACATACCCATATCTACAATTCACATGAAACTTAGAATGAAATATAGAACTACATGCATACTACACTTTGATCCTATTTAGAAGAAGGTATGTAGGCAGTCTGGGAAGTAAAGGACAATTCCATTATGTTGGTGATGATGATGGGGTTAGGGTTTTGTGCTAAATAATATTAAATATTAAATGAGAAGGAAAGACCATTATAATAAGACCCTAGATTAGATAAATAAAGCAAAGATCAAAATTGTGTGATATACTTAGAATTATCTCAGTTGGATCATCATACTTCTCAAGGCTTTAGGACAAATGTTGAGGCAAAATGTGACTATTTTTTATATGTTTTACACTCCTATCATGTTGGCCTTGATGCTTATCTAGTAGAGATGAGTGATGAACACTGAATGACTCAGGATGTGATTGATCTCAATGAGGTAAGTCTCTAGCCATAGCATAACTTACTCATTTAAGGATGCCCAACATGTCTGGTTAGATGCTTACCATTTGGAAAAGAATAATAGATACCTAATAAGTACAGTTAGCTGATTTTACAATTAGAAAAGTATATCTAATAGGATAAAGTATACCCAAGCTATATTAACATAAAAAACACTAATTAAATAAAAAAATCTATGTTTTAAGATAGGATATGGTCTCTAAATTGTGGTATTAGAGCTTGGGTTTGAAATCTATGCCTTAAGTCTACTATGACCTATGCTTAGTAAAATATTATTTTTTTATGATAACTTTTTGAGGAAACTAAAAATTATGAGAAATCTAATTTGGTAAAAATTTGTTATTTAGACATGGATCATTGAAAAACCTAAAAGAAAAGAAAATGAAAAGGAACAAAGAATAAAGAGAAAATGTAGGTTCCATCAACTTTGAAAGAACCCATTTATATTTTTGACTCAAATATAATAGATGTAATCAAGAGTAAATTCAAATCTTTAAAAGTGGATCCAGTTAAAATAAAACCAATTATGATTGAATGTATAGTCAGATAATTTTTTAAGAGGCCCTTATTAATATGATATTTTTTGTTTAGAGTAGGTTATAATGCACCTTACATAAGCCTTGAAGTATATAAAGAATATAACTCATGCCATCGATATGTGGTTCACTCAGAAGATGAAGTTCTCAAAGAAATGAAACTGGATGAAGAAGATTTTGTTTAAAAGAATTTTGAATCAATGTTATAGAGACATCTATATGTTATAGTCATAAAACTTATTCTCTATAAATATAAGAACTCTATGTAATAAAAAGATGAATGAGATTATCAAATTCTTAATTTTTATCAATCTTATGTGTGACTATGATCAATAACAGAATGCATGAGAAAAAATAGAGTTATCCAAAAGAGAGTTATGTTATCAATTATCTTTAGTGAAAACTTAGACTATTGTGTTATTCGTACCATGAAACCAAATGGTAAGACCTAGACGATCAACTAGGAATCAAAGGGAAAATGTGGGAAATACAAAACCCAACAATTATAATGCCAAACAATAGGTTCCCAAAAATAGAAAATTGAGGATAGATGACAATTTCAATTTTTTGACCAAGAAAAGAGATAAAATAGACCCAATTGAGTAGGTGATTAATGATCTTAGGTCAAATAAAGAAAAAATATAAAAAATAATGGAACCTAACCTTGATAATCTACCTAAAGAAGATCCACCACTAGTCAATGAAATGGAGGTTGTAGCTTACAGAATTGAAGTTCCATATTCTGATCTAAGCAAAGATTTGAAGAAGATTTTACCCCCTAAGTTTTATGGGAAATAGTTAGGTGAAGGAGCTAAGAATTGGCTAAATGAGATGGAGAAGCACTTCAACTTGAGAAAATATAATGATGCAACTAAGGTGTTATGGGGATCCTACCAACTAGTAGGAGAGGTAGATATGTACATCCCTATAACATGAATGAAGTGATAGAAAAACCCCTCAAATAAGAATATAGGTTACAAGACCTATCTGTATCAAGAAAAAACTTTAACAATCATAGAAACATAGCCTTCAAAAGGAAACTAGATTTTAGGAGAGATCAAGATGTGGATAAAAACCCAAGAAAAAATCTAATAGGAATAGCACCCATACCAAATAAAAATTAGATAAATACTTTTGGAAGGAACCAATACAAGGGAGGATATAATAATAATAACAATAACAATAATAATAATAATAATAATAATAATAATAATAATAATAATAATAATAATAATAATAATAATAATAATAATCAAAGGAATTACAATCAGCCAATCTATCCTCCATATATTTCTAGTGACGCCCCAAGGAACGCAGTACCAAAAGGGTTGTTAAGAGGCTATTTTGCTTCTAGAGAAAATAATTTTAATCTAGGGTGCCCAAGAATGAAGGAATAGATAAGGGCCAATTATCCTCAGAGGGGACCATAGCAAAGGAATAATGCTATAGTAAGGAATCACCAAAATAGATACAAAAAAGTCCAATTTGAAATTACAGGTAAATTATTGGGTAAACCCATTTCAATTATCATAGATACCAATTCATTAGAATTTTTTATTTATATTTAATTACTAATAAAAATTTCCCTTCTAGTGAATCACATGATTTAATTGTGGACGGTCTAGTATGGGTATAAGGCAGTCAAGGAATCGTCTCAACATCTACACAAGGTAAAAATACAATTTCTAGATTTTGAGACAAGCTTAGACTTATTTGTAACACCCTTAGAGCCTATTATTTAATAAAAGAGATGATTTGGCTCACCAAGAACCAAGCTAAAATAGATTATTTTATCAATTTGTTTAGGTGTTATAGTGATGAGGGAAGATGGGTCATGATTCAAGGGGGTCATAGGCCCATAAAAGTAGAAATTATATTAGTTATGCAGGTGAATAATGAGAGAAGGAAGGGATCTCTAATTTTCATGGTAATGATAGATGATAAGGATGAAATCAAAAATGAACCAACCATGGAATGGTATCCATTCTTAATGTAATTTTAGGACATGTTTCTTGGAGAAGTACCTAGAATTCCCCTTAAGAGAATTTGATTTCTCAATTGATATTTTACCAAGAGCCAAGTCTATAGAATGAGCACCATTGAGTTGATGGAAATTAAAATTTAGATAGAGGAACTCTTAATTAAATTATTGATTAGACCATGTGTGTCTCCTTGGGGAGAACTATTCTTATTTTTTTAAAATAAAGATGGAACTCTAAGATTATGCATTGATTATAAAATGCTGAATAAGTTCATGATTAAAAATAGATATCCCTTACCTCAAATAGAAGACGTTTTTTATAAAATAAAAGAAGAAACAATTTTCTCATAAATAAGCCTTCAATTAGGATATCATTAGCTAAGAATAAATGACGACGGTATTCAAAAAATTGATTTCAGGACAAGATATGGACACTTTGAGTTTATTGTAGTACCATTTGGGATAACAAATGCTCCTCCAACATTTGTGAACGTAATGAAAGGTATGTTACATAATTACATGGATAAGTTCATCTTGGTGTTCATTTATGACATTTTAATTTACTCTAAGAATGAGTAAAAGCATTTATCACATCTTCAATTGGTTCTTTAGAGGTTGAGAGAACTTAAACTATAAGGTAAGTTGTCGAAATGTTTATTTTTTTAGAAGGAAATTCACTATCTAGGCCACATCATATCCAAATAAGGAATTATAGTAGATCTAGACATGATAAAGACAATAATGGAATTGCCAATCGCCAAGAATGTATCATAAGTAAGGAATCTCATCCGGTTAGCAAGATATTATAGGAGATTTATTGAAGGTTTTTCTAGGATTGCCAACCCAATTACAACATTGAAAAGGAAAGGTAAGAAGTTTGTATGGATAGAGAAGTGTGATAAATCTTTCCATATTTTGAAGGAAAAGTTGATGATGACACCCATATTGAAGGTGTGCAATCTGAATGGACATTTTATGTTTGTAATAGATGTGTGCATCAAGGGATTGGGAGGAGTACTCATTTAGAATGATGGGATAATTACATATGAACCCATGAAATTAAAAACCCATGAAGTAAATTATGCCCCTCATGATTTAGAATTGGTGGAAATTATTCATGCCTTATAGAAATGGAGACATTTCCTTATTGGGAAAACTTTTGAACTAAGAACTAACCATCAATGGCTAAAGTACATATTGACTCAACCCAATCTGAATGCTAGGCAAAGAAGGTGGTTGGAGTTCTTGACTGAGTATGATTTTTAAATTGAGTATATCAAGCGAAAAGAGAATAGGGTTGTTGATGCTTTGATTAGGAGAAGACACCTAATGAATATAACAATGCTTATATTTAATCCAAAATGGTAAATACTAGAAGGAAAAAAATAAGATCCTTCGTATAATCAAGTGAGAATAATGATAGAAGAAAATTCAAAAGACCCAAGAACTGAAGGATATACCTTAGATGATGACCATATGTAGAAGAATTTAGGAAGATAATTTTCATTAAAGCTCATGATGGAACCTACTCAAGTAAACTAGGGGTAAATAAAGTGTATGCCAATCTTAATAAACTATACTTTTGGCATGTGATGAAAAGAGATATATTATTATACATGGTTGGATGCTTGGAATGCTAGAGGGTTAAAGTAGAACACCATCATCGTAAAGGATTTTTATATTTGCATGACATTCGATAATTTAAATGGCAAGATATCAGTATAGATTTCATATAAGGATTACCTATGACACCCTATAGGCATGATGCTATTATGGTGGTAATCAACAAGCTTACTAAGGTAACATATCTCAAGCCCAATAATTTGACTAATGATGTACCAAATTTAGCCAATTTATTAATAAAGTAAGTGGTTAGATTGGATGAATTTCTATATAGTATCATTTTAGATAGATATTCTAGATTTACTTGAAGGTTTTAGATGACCCTACAGTCAACATTAGGTACATAATTGAACTTTAGCTCTGAATTTCATCTTGAGATCGATGGAAAAATAAAAAGGACAAATCAGGTTATAGATGACCTCCTAAGGATGTATTGTATGGATCAACAAACCAAATGGGAAACTTATCTTCCATTGGTATAATTTTCCTATAATAAATCATTTCAAACATCTTTAGGTCTGGATCCATTTGAATTTCTATATGGGATAACTTGTCAAAGACCACTTAGTTTGGATAACCTTAAGGATAAAATAGTAATTGGTTAAGATGAAATACATGGAAGAATAGGTGAAAGTTATAAGGTAGAGGATAAAGGAAGCATCATACAAACAAAATAATTACGTAGATAGGAAGAGAGTTCAGAGAGAATTCTTGATTGGTGATGAAGTGTTTTTAAGGGTCAAACCACACAAAAGTTTAATAACCTTTGGGAAAAAGGTGAATTTAGCTCCTTGCTTTGTAGGACCTTTTGATATCCTAGAGAAAATCAACCTAATATCCTATCAATTTGCCTTACCCCCATAGTTAAGTCACATTGATGTTGTCTTCCATATTTTACTTCTTGAGAAATATGTGCCTAATGATAAACACATTTTAAACTAGAATGATTTGTAGGGCCAAGAACCTGATAGAATAACAATAGAACCATATAGAGTTCTGGAGAGGTGTCAGTACCAATTATGGAATCAAAAGGTTGATTAGTGGAAGGTACAATGGGATCAATATGGTGAAGGAAGTGCAATTTGGGAGGACACCAAGGAAATGAGAAAATATGTTTCCATTATTATTTTAAAATTTATGAACTTAATCAAACTTTTGTAATGCATTAGTACAATGCACAATTTAAGGGGGGGAAGGATGTCATGACCTCTCTTCCCATACTATAGACTCATTCTCATACTTTAAGTTGTTTTAGACCTCATTTCATGTTTTATGTCAGAATGAATTGATTTTCATTTTAACATAGCTTTTGTGTTGATTTCAAAGATCTATCAATTCATTAATGAGATTTCATGAAAGCAAGGTATCATTTAATTATAGTTATTTCCTTTCGTAAGAATGTATATATGCAGTGTTATCATGAACAAGGGAAAATTTAATGATATGAAAGGATTAATGTTAGACAAAAAATTTATTAGTTTGATAATATCAGATAAATATTTCAAACATTTTATTCTCAATTAATAAAAGGAACTTTTCTTTTATTTAATTATTTTAATTTTATAACTTTCAAATAAACTATATTTCATAAATAATTTAAGAACTACATTATTTTTAATTAATTATATTATTTGTAAATAAATTTTAGATAATTAATTAATTATATTTAGATTAAACCTAAATAGTAAAATAAAACTAATCTAACCTATAGCCTACACCATATGTACTAAATCCACCATGCATGCAAATATGATAACTTGTTTTAACTTACCCTTCTACCATGCCACACATAGAGGGGAAACAATTATAAACTTTTAGTTTTAAAATATCTATTCTTCTAGTTTGAATTTAAACACTTCACCTCTCTAATATCCATCACCGAATTTAACTCATCCTAAGTAGAAGGAGATGGGCACATCACCTTCCACGTAGTAATAGTTAAACACATTAAATGTAGGAAAATAAATTTATAAATATATTTGCAATGAGGAGGAAAGGAGAGGATCCACATTAGAGTAAAATTAACATGAATAAGATGATACATGTGTGAGTGACATTGATGTTGGAAGGGGGGAGAGGTAACACTTTCATAAAAATAGGAAAAAGAGAAAGGCATCAACACTTTGAAGGCAATAGGGAACTGATGCCTGAGAGGGTAGTGAGTCGATGATTTAGGGAAAGAAGATCAATGTCTTTTTGCCTCCATGCAATCCTTGTCATCTCTACATCCAACCCTTTTGCCTAATGACATTAACATTGTTTCCATATCAAGTTTTATTTCTTTCTCTTCTTTAACTCAATGCAAGATCAACACTTCCACCAGAATTTATCTTAGCTATTTCAATTCAAGTGGAACCACATTGTAATTCAATCAAGGATTTAAATGGGCACCATGTAAGCATAATATTTTATTTAAATTTTAATATTAATATAATATTTTATTTAAATTGTAATAAAAATATAATGCATTTATTTTTAGAAAACTAAAGTCAAATGAATTTTGCATTACTAGAAACAAAATGATACTGCTACTTACTTTTAGGGAAAGTAAAAAAACAATAATGTTAAAAAAAAAGTAATCAGATATTCAAGAGACATATAACATATAATAGTATGTGATCATTTAATATTAGTTGATATATATAATTTTACATTATCTATCTATTTACAAACATTAATATGATCTCTATACCCTATTTGGTGAAAAGGGTAGAATATATAAACGAGTTTTGTTTTATATGTACCTAGTTTATATTTTATGAAATACATTTGATCTAGTCTATAAAGTTACATTCATAAACCTAGATTGTGAGAATATTGATTAGATACATGAAATTACCATAAAGTAGTCTAAGTTGTCATAGAACAATATTTTGAGCAGACCCTTACTTTGATTGTTTTTGAGCTTTGATGATGATTTTTATTATCATAAAGAATAGTATGAAAATAAATATTCTTCATTCTAGGGTTGAACACTCAAATTTAAAATCCTCCTTCCAAGCATACAAAGGATTTATTTAAAAATAAATTGAAGTTTAAAATAGCATTCATAAACTCCATGTGTATAAGTTATTTTATAGAAAATTTTACCTAAGTAGACTAAAGAAGTAATTATCCAAAATATATTTTTTCCTTGAAAATTGACAAAAGGACTAAACTAGAAGATCATGTTAAAGATTTGTTTTCTACCTTTATACTCAATAATATGCTTTTGAAATATAATGCATTAATTTATTTCAAGTATTATTTACTTTTAAATCTTAACTTAGACCAAGAGTTTAAGATTAAACAAAACTATGTAGCATTTAGTATTAAGAGGTGCCTCTGGGTCATGTTTATGGGTAATGTCATCATGCTTGAGCTACTACATTGATACCCTAACACAACTAGAACAATGACATCTGAGCATCATCCCTATAAACCACTGGGGAGAAATATGGACCATATTGTGTCATTAAGACCAAGGGGTGGGATAATCCATCTTGGTCAACAACATTAATTAAGATTAAAAAAATGACTTTGACTACTATAAATGTTTCTGACTTGTGAACTTATGAAAAAATATATATAAAGTAAATTTCCTACTCAAAACTTGGTACCACTAAAAATGAGTAATGAAACCAAGATTCAGAATGTTAAACCAATTATTATCAAGAAACCACCAACCATATGGCTCTTAAATAATTAAACATTAGCAAAATTAGTTTGTACAAATTAGGTTTTCTAAAGCAAAGATAAAAACATTGTTGATGTAAATAAAAAATAAAAAGGGGGCGTAGCATGCAACGCTCATTTTTATTCTTGTTAAGATTTAGGGATAGTTTAGTTAAACAAGTATTAAATCACTTAAACTGATACATTTACAGTCCCATTTGGGAAAAAGTCATTGAAGAACTATCTATAGAATTGGGCCCTAGAAATGGATGCATACCTAGATATACATTTCAAATAAAACTTAGAATAGAAAATAGAACTGCATGCATACTACAACTTGATCCTATTTAGAAGTAGGTATGTAGGTAGTTTGGGAAGCAAAGGATGCTTCTAGTATGTAGGTGACTAGGATGGAGTTGGGGTTGTGTGCTAAATAATATTAAAGATTAAATGAAAAGGCAAGACCATTATAATAAGACCTTAGTTTAGATAAATAAGTCAAAGATAAATATTATTTGATATACTCATAAGGATATTGGTTGGATCATCATAGTTTCCAAGGCTTTAAGCTAAATTATGAGGTAGAATATGACTATTTGTTATATGTTTTACACTCTTATCACAATGACCTCAGTTTTTATCTAGTAGAGATGAGTGATGAATAGTGAGTGGCTCAGGATCTAGTTGATCCCAATGAGTCAAGTCTCTGACCAAAGCATAACCTACTCATATAAAGATGCCTAACCCATATGGTTATATGCTTGTTATTTACAAAGAATAATAGATGCCTAACCTGTATATTTAGATACCTTCTTGGTTGGTAAAGGATATCTGATAGGATAAATTATACCCAAGTTATATTCATAGACAAAAATTAATTAAACAAAATAAAATTTTGTTTTAGGATAGGATATCATCTCTACACTCTTGATAGTAGTGAGTAGAAAAGATATCATAGAAGTTGAAACCAAACTTATCCACATAGATTTCAAAGCTATAAACATGACACAAGATCATAGTTCCTAGTAAGTCATCACGTTACCCAGTGCATCAATGCACCTACTATGTTTTCAAGCCTCAATAATGCATTTAAAATGCATTATTCCCTACTAAATATTAACAATACTCAAAATCATGTGCCTAAAGTATTATTTTGTACATTGGTTTACCTAGCTAATCACCATAACCATATACACAACACTCAGGTACCCTAAGTTATATGATTAACACCGCCCTCTCCTTCTAGGAATATTAGGTCTCAATTATTCTTTTACATGTAGCCTTCAACTACCAATCATGCTGACCAAGACACAAGTGGACCAGTCATAAATCTCAAGAATATATCACATTACTTAGTGCACCAATGAATCTACTGAGTTTTTGATCCTAAAAAATGCATCACTATTCTACCATACATCCAAGCATATGGAATTCTCCTTCTAGGAACACTAGGTCTCCCTTGTTCATCTACACCTTCATATTCAACTACTTCAAAATAAGTACAATTTTAGGTTTATTAATACCTCCTTCCTTCGCATGGATTTTCATTCTTATTCTACAATATCATGGCTAACAATGTGGTTAATAAGATGCCACATCATTGACCCTTATGTTTGTTGTTAAGAACCACAACAAGGTAATGCCATGTCCTTAGCCTTATCTAAAGGAGTCTATCTTACTGCTCAAGTTGTAGACTTGCTTTTCCAACATGAATGTTGTGTAAGCTATTAAATTATCTGGCAAAGATTTTTGATCTTTCTCCTCAATTTTCATGTACGCTTCTCCTCAGCAACATGAAGATAACATGATCTTTAGCAAGAGATCATCCACCTTACTCCATAATAAGATACCTATGAAATTAAACTCTCTTTTTTATTCTTTAATATACACATGGTCTCTCTTCCTATCATAGTAGCTTCACCTTGCACATAACTAGCCAACCAAAAAAAAACTCAAATATATGGAGTTTTTCACTATGTCTCTAATACCTATTGTTAGGAATGAAATATTCAAAAATAAAGCTCTGATAGAAAATTTTAGGAATAAAGCCCCAATACTACATGTTAGATCAATGACATATATCCTACAGTGTAAGTAAATAAATGTAGAAAATAAGCTAAAAATAGAATAGATAATAAAGATGACAAATTACACAAAGATTATGTGTAAACCTTACAATGTGTGAGGAAATACCATGGGAAAATTAGTCACTTCTAGACTTCCTTAACTCAACATCAACTCTCTTCTATAATATCTCCTCCAAAAAATCATTTAGTACATACATACAAATCCCTCAATGATTCTACCTGAAGCATTTAATTTATGAACCAAAGCGAAACCAGCCTATAGGATCCAACCTCTAAGCATGCAATCTCAAGGCTTGCATGGATCCTCTAACAAGATGAATTACAAATGATAACTCATGCTAAAAAATAACATTTATAACATAGAGAAAAAATAGAGAGAGAGGATTAAAATGTGCCATCCTTGAGTGGGTATCACTATTCAAGAATATAGAATCATGTCCCTCATGTGAAAATTCAAGCCTTTGAATGTCATTTCACAATGCCCACTTGACCACTCCATGTGCACACGCATGTGATATGCCCCACTTCACATGTGACTTGAATCTAGCATAATGATCCTTATCTCACACTTTCCTATGTATACACATGTGTGACTCAAAAGATTCCCACTTTAACCTCACCAGATAAGATCCCATAGATAATTATGACTCATAAGCCCATGTGTTATAATAAACATGTGATACATGATCATTATGTCCTCACATATTTTCTCAAGCCAACCCATGTGACCTAATGGATAAATGCACACCATTTCTCTCTCCTCCTCTTTTTACCATAAAATATTCTCTATGGGCCATAGCACCCATTGTGGGCCATGCCAAGTCATCACTTAACCCCATTGCTAACCATCCATATCACTAGTAGGCCACATCACCATGAGTAGTGATTTTTGAATAGTGAATGTGAATAATGACTTCACATCCTAATAATAATAATAATTTGTTCCATCTTTGATATAGACATGTTATGAATATTATGTGATCATTACATCAAGTTTTAAACCAATTAACATGTTTTCTTGATGGTTCTAGATGTTTTCACTAAGATTGAAATAGGGTATCCCATCATCAAACTAAGATATCATATAATCATTGCATTAAAATTTCAAATAATTCATGTGTTGAATCCATGTCATTTAAATTTTAAATTCATATTGCATTAAAAATTAATGTCATCATTGCATTAGGATATCATGTAATTATTATATTATATTTTTTATTACTTCATTTACATTTCATATGTTACCACTGATCCAAAACTCAGGATCTTTGATTGAAAGATAATTCAAAAAATAAGAATAACACAATTGTAATAGTGTTATCTATGAGAAAAGATGTTTAACTGATCAACTTTGCAGATCTAAACATATGCCTATCTTTGAGAATAGATGTTTGGTTGCCTTTTTGGGATACATATATTTTTATACATAATTTTAAGGTATGCGTAGGATGTGGAAGGTCATTAATCTCAAGGGAGATGAAGTGATTTAACTTCCATGATTTACAACATTACAGAATTAGAGAAATTACTATTTTTAGAAACTTACTGTTTTTAGACTACACTATTAAAATTAAGTTTTAGGACACTTCCATTGGGATTTTGGAGGCCAAAAACCATAAAACATAGCTTCATCCCATCTCATCATGTTTTCTCATTCTTATATTTCCAATGGTTCAAACAGGGAGTCAAACAGAGCTATGGTGCAAATGTTATGGCTCTCAAAGGTTATCCCACCAACTGGGTTAGAATCGTCACCCAAATTATCACCTAAAATGTTGCTCAGATCATTCTTCCCTCCTTGGGAAATAATCATCCCCACTTAATCAATATTTTTCATCAAGTATGGTAGTTATGTTTTAATTTGGTTTCTGATGCATATTTAGAATGGAATGTGCTTTATGGAGCTATGCAAGGCCTAATTGTTCACTATTTCTATCTGACCATCAATCCGTGGATGGAAGGCTATGAACCTCCTTAGCTTGGTATCTATTTTTTTCTATTGTTATGTTGTTTATGTAGTCAAGGATGCAACATTAACCCTTCTATATTTCTATTGCTTGACCACCATGAGAATGAATTTCTTAGCACTAATCAAGGATATAGATGTAGAAGGTGGTATCTCTAGTACCATGTAGTGCCATGTTCCAAGAATGAGGGTGATCCTTCAAGTTCTTTATTAATAGATGGCATGTTGATCAGACATGAATGGTTGACCAAGAAGTACATCACAAACATACATACTGACTACATCACACAATACCTCATCTTGGAAAGGTTTTATTGAATATGAGATAATACATTGGTGGGTGACATAGAGGTTTCTCCTTGGACTCAATCATCCAATACTATATGGCTTTGGTTGATGCTTCATGGATAGATTGAGGCTTTTCAAAACATTAGTAGAGATTAAATTATTTTGACTCCCATTATCAAGAATAAAATGTAGAGGCTTACCTTTCACCCATAACTTAAAGTGAAACAACATTTCCTTATCATCTGGCCTCTCCTCATGGGCTTGTGATTAAGCAATGATGGCATCAGGCTCAACATCTACTATCTCTTCTTCATCCTCTTTGACTATAGGGTGTGTATGAGGTAGAGCATTAGATGTTGATGATTGTGACATATAAAGTAGGGACTTGATAGCTTGACATTCTCTTTTGGAGTGAGTTCTAGATTTGTGGCAATCAGACCATTTCCTAGTCTTCCCTTCCTTTTGCTTCTAATGTTGGCCTTGTGTTTGACCTTCTTTTTTAGTTTTCCATTTTGAACGCTAACTCTTCATATTAATTTTTCCATGCTATTTCATAGTCTTCACCATGAATTTGTATGCTTCATAGACAGTTTCCAAACTACAGAGTTCCATTTCCCCCCGTATATACCATTGTAGTCCACAATGATATTTGATAACCTTGTGTTTCTCACTTTCCTAGATGCCCAATATCATGGATAAATAACGAAAAATGTTAGTGTAATCTTGAATAGACTATTCTTTACCTTAGTGAAGTTATTTCCACTCTATATACAGATCATCATATGCTCCAATGGGGTAAAATTCTTCTTTTATAGCTTCTAAGAAACCATCCCATGTAGGTTCTATCTCAAGGACAATATAGTCTATATTGAATATCTTCTTATAGACTTCTCACCAATTTTTGATAGGCAATGATGCTTTCAAAAGAGTAAAATTGATCTTCTCTTTATCAGTGAATTTATTTATAGAAAAATAGGATGACAATTGATCCAACCAATTTTCTACTACATCAACATTGATTTTGCCTCCAAATTTAAGTATATAAAAATTCACTTGATCTTTGAAGGGTGTTGGGGCACTAAAAAAATGTGGGGTTGCAGATGAGAAGCTAGAATTTCCCATTGAGATTTGTTGGATAATTTGGGTGAATTATTGTAGAATCTATGCTTGATAATTTTGGAGAACTTCATTCACCATTTCCTTGAAAGGATCATATGTCTCAATGTTTTCCACCATTTGAGGTTGTTTAGACCGAAAAGGCAAATAGTCTACTAGTTCTATTATTTTCCACCCATGTTTCTTGTAATCTAACTTCATCCTCATAATCATACACTCTAAAGATAAACCACTCTCATAACACTGATCCAAATCTTAGGAGATTTGGTTGAAAGATAATTCAATAAAGAAGAATAACACAATTGTAATAATACTATCTCAGAGAAGAGATGTTTTATTAATCAAATTTGTAGATCTAACCATATGTATATCTCAAAGAAGAGATGTCTGATTGCCTTGTTAGGATATGTCTATTTTCATACATAATTTGAAGGTAGGAAGAGGATTTGGAAGGTCACCAATCTTGAGGGAGATATATGTGTTTGACTTCCATGATTTACAACATTACATACTTCAAGAAATTGCTATTTTTAGACTATATTATTAAAATTAAAATATAGGACACTTCCATTGGGATTTTGGGGTTTAAAAGCCATCAAGAAAAGATCTTTTCATCTCATTGAATTATCATCATTCTTATCTTTCTAATGGTTCAAACGGAGAGTCAAACATAGATATGGTGAAAATGCTCTGGCTCCTAGAAGTTCTACCACCAATTGTGGTTAAACTGTTGCCTGAATTATCACCTAAAATGTTGCTCGGATCAACCATTGTAGTCTATGTACTTAAAATATATTTTACAAGGACATTATCAAACTTTGGAAATTATGACTCATGTTGGCTAAAACAATGTTTCTATAAGAAAACCTTAGCCAATTAATAAAACATTAAATATACACCAAAAAATCAACTATAAAGGAGCCACTCACCCAAGGAGACACTTACCTCACTATGAGAATCAAGATGAAGTTTAGATTTTTGAGTCATGACTAAATTAATAATCCATCAACATATATCCATAATTCATAATCCATTTGGATATATTATGTAGATAAACACACCAATGTTACCTCTTGCTTACAACTCAGTTTCAAGATTGTATAGAAGAATTAAAAGTAACCTCATTTATATCTCTCACATGTGTAAGTGAAATTTTAATATATATAAATGATACATGATTTACTTATAATGAATACCTATCAACTACCTGATAAACCCATTCCCCTATCATTAAATGCATAACATAGTCTAGTATTACAAACTACGTGCATGTGCACATGACATATGAACCCACCATACCTTAGTTACCCACATGTGAATATACAATCCCAAAAATATATATAAATGACCCATGATACATAGCATATACATATGTGGTATGCTACCATACTAGACCCATGATTAATATAAAAAAAAGACTAATGTTCTTTTTACATTAACACATCAATGATCACCACCATATTATATAAGTTAATATACTAAGGGTTACCATATAATTGAATCATTTTTACATATTAATATTCTATTTTTTCCACAAAATACATGAATATATCTATAAGTAGACAACATGTGGTCATATGTGAAGACTCATCACATCACAACATTATTTTGTTATAAATCAATAGCATTTAAAAATTGATGTCACATGGTGAATGGAGGAAAAAATGTCTGCGGGCGGGGGTTTCAGGAGCGGCAATCCTGGTGAGGGAACGAGCGATCCTGGGGAAGGAGTGAAGCTGGATAGTTTCAGAATAGGATCGAGCTCCCAAGCGCAAGAGGTGTACTATGTCAGCAGACATTCAAAGGTAGATAAAGTCAATGGATGCCTTCCCAGGTGTCAAGATCGACATGTGCTAGTTCTCTCGCAAGAGGCAGTGAAAGAGGATGTCAAATACCTAGCCTCCCATACATTGATTTGTAAGTTCCTTGGTATCAGAATTTCAATGTCAGCCTTAAAATCCTAAATCCACCGGTCATGGCAAGTGGATGGGGATTTTGATATTATGTTGGCTAGCAACAACTTCTTTTTGGTGATTTTCTCCTTATTTTTATGACTGGAATGGCCTATTTATCAAACCTTGGCATACATGGTTTAATTCTACTGAGGATCTTCCATCAAAGGTTCTTGTTTGGGTCCGCCTACTGAGAATTCCTTTGGAATTTTGGAGAGAAGATATCTTGCACTAGATTGTGGCCTTACTCGGGACACCAACGGCATTTGCACATCAAACATTAGACAAAAAGGTTATTTCTTATGCCCGTATTTGTGTTGATATTGATTTAAATAATCCTCTGCCAGATTCTATAGAAATTTTCTTGGGCTCCTTGCCCTGGATTCAACAAATAGACTATGAATTGATTCCCTTTTGCTGTCGAATTTACCATGTGTATGGGCATTTACACTGCTAGTGCCCCCACGCCTCCAGAGGTATGGGCACACCTAGTAACCCTTTTGGTTCATGGATGGACAATGAGGGCAAAGAAAGTAACCATTTTGTTCATACAGGAGCTGCGAATAGCCATGAAAATAGAGTTGCCAAAGGGAAAGATCTTTTGAATGATCCAAGATCAGGACAGGACCCAATTGACACTACTGAGCTAGATATGGATGGGTTTACCCCAGTTAGACATCATGCTAATGGCTGAGGCCAAAAGCGTTCACACCTAGACAGGCAAATGGAATTAGCTTTCAATCAATTTCAGGTCCTTGACAATATGGTTATTGAAGATGGCATCCCTGTAATAGATTAGTGTGGAGCCATGAATTTAGAAGAGGAAAAGTCTCTCCTTAATGATCCCCAAGATTTTGTTGCTCAACAAACCCTAGAAACATCTCTTGGCCCTGAGTTAGGGGCGCTGGTGGTTTCCCTTGCTTCAAAAGATAAAGATGTCCTTTGGGCAGATTTGGTTAAAGATGTGGCTGCTTCCAGCAAAGAAAAAGGTTCTTCTCCTGCTTTGGGCCTGATGCAAAGACCTTTTTATAAAGTTTGTTTTAGCACTCCCTCCAGACTTGGGCACAAGAAGGACCAGGACAAAATTAAAATCACAGGGGATTTATTGGTAGAATTGGGGGTTGTCAAGACCTTGGATGAACATTTTCCTCAATTATCCCAATGATCTTTCTTTCATGGAATGTAAGGGGGTTGAATAGCACCCCCAGACAAAAAGCTATACACAAATTGATGACAAAACGTTCTCCAGATATCTTTTTCATTCAGGAGACCAAGCTCTCGATGGATTCTTTATTTAAGTGTGTGCCTAATATATGGTTTTTAGGCTGATGTCAATGTGTTGGCACCTTGGGGAGCTCTGGAGGTCTGGCCACGTGTTGGGATCTGAGGAAAGTTATGCCACTTCACTAGATGGCTTCTCTCTCGACTCTCGATGATAGCTTCTTCTCATGAGACGGGCGAGATGATTCTTGTTACCACAGTTTATGCACCGGCAGATCTCCCAGGTTAGCTTAAGCTTTGGGATCATATAAGGTATGTCAGAAGCTGCCATCCCTTCCTACCTTGGGTTATGGCTGGGGACTTCAATTTCGTTCTTAGCTTGGAGGAGAAGAGGGGGGATAGCTCATTTGAGACCATCCTTAGAGCTTCTTTGGCACAATATTGATCTTTTACACCTATCTGAGGTGAAACCACTCAATGGACTTTTTACTTGGAACAACATAAGGACTGGTAATGCTGCCATCTCTGAACGACTGGATAAGTTCCTAGTTTCTTGCTTTTGGTGCTCTAGCTCTTTCTCTCTTGCATCTAAAATTCTAGATTGGAGAGGATCTGACCATTGGCCTATCAAGCTCTCTACCAGCTATATTTCTACTCTAAAGAGGCCACCTTTTAAGTTCTAGATGATGTGGCTATGTTGACTCCTGTCTCCATGATCTAATTGCGCACTGGTGGAGACAGGGAGGTCTGGCCTATGGCACTGCTATGTTTTCCTTTGCAAAAAAACTTTAGTATATTAAAAGAAAACTTTAGCACTAGAAGAGTAATTGTTTTGGTAAACTTCACTCTAAGAAGAAGGGAGCTCAAGACCATTTTGGTTTGGTTACTAGGCAGATTTGGGATGTTGGTTTGTCAGAGGCTCTATGCAATGTTGAATCTTAAGCTTCTGATGAGCTAACTGAATGGGATCTTCAAGAAGAAATATATTGGAAGTAGAAGGCTCAATGTGATTGGCTTCAGGAAGGAGACATAAAAATTGCATTTTTCCACAAGTCAGTGCAGGGGTGATGTAATAGAAATGTTATTTCCTCTCTGGTTACATCGACTGGGACATGACTTTCCTCTCCGTAAGACATATCTAGGGAAGTCGTTCGATATTATTCAGCTCTTTTTTTAGATGATAGGCCTCTAGTTGAGCTTGCTAAAAATACTATTTTATCTTGTATTCCCTCTATAGTGGCTCTGAAAATGAATGAGTCCCTTATGAGGCCTATTGGTATGGCCGAATTGGAGGGGGTATTCTTCAGCTTGCGCAAAGGCAAAGCTCTGGGACCGGATGGTTTCCCAATAGAATTATTTTAAGAATTATTGGATATAATTAACCATGACCTCTTGGATGTGGTGTAGGAGTCCTATTCTAGAAAAGAAATGCTCTAGGCTTTGAATGCTACTTTTTTACTCTTGATTACCAAGAAGGAATAGGCTATTCAGCTGGACTTCTTCAGGCCCATTGCCCTCTACAATGTGGCCTATAAAATCATTATAAAACTCCTTGCAGAGAGGCTTAAAGTTGTTCTTCCCACTGTTATATCAGAGGAATAAGGGGGTTTTGTTGTGGGCAAATAAATCCTAGATGGGGTGGTTATTGCCTCCGAGGCTATTCACTCAATGAGTTATTCTGAGGAGCATGCCATGTTCATCAAGCTTGATATGGCGAATGTATATTATAGAGTCAATTGGGGCTTCTTGCATAAAGTTCTATTGGCTTTTGGTTTCAATCAGGCACGGGTCAGCTGGGTTCTGAGCTATGTCACTACACCCTCCTTTTTGGTTCTTATAAATGGGGAACCCACAGAGTTTTTTGGCACCTCCAGAGGCCTTTGCCAAGGAGATCCACTTTCCCCATATTTGTTTATCATTCTAGTAGAGGGGCTTGGCTGACTTATTAAGTCTCATTCTTCTCATAACATGCTGCATGGTTTGCAATGGGGAAATGGACTCCCTACATTAACCCACCTCTAGTTTGTTGATGACACAATCTTAGTAGGGAGAGCTCAGATTCAGGAAGCTGAAGCTTTTTGGATCACCCTTGACACGTACCTAGATGCTTCTAGGCAAAAAATTAATGAACACAAGTCCTCTATTTATTTTTTCAACACTCTGGAGCCTATCCAGCAGAGGATTGCTACTATTGTAAGGTTTCAGACTCAGTCTCTTCCATTGGTCTAATTGGGGATTCCTATTGGGGTCGAAAGGTATCCTAGGCTCTTTTGGTAGAATGCACTTGACAAGCTAAGGAAAAAAGTTACTCATTGGACTCACAGGTGGCTTACTATGGCTAGAAGGGTGATACTTTTGCAATCGGTGATCCAACCACTTCCCACTTACCGTAGTATGGTGCAGGCTGCCCCAGTTTATTTTCTCAAGGAATTTGATGCTATGTCACACCAATTTCTTTGGAGCGGAAATATATAGAACACTAAATGGAGCCTTATCAACTTGGATACTATGTGCCACCCAAAAAAGGAGGGAGGCCTTGGCCTGCGCTTGACCATTTTAAGCAATGAAGCTCTTGCTACCAAACTCTATTGGTGTTGGTGCTCCAGTCCTTCTCATCTTTGGGCCCATATTCTGGCTCACAAGTACTTCTTTGGGGTCGAGCCTTCAGATAGTTACAGGTTTCCCCTGGTGGGAAGAGGATCTTTGGTCTGGGATACCCTCAAGTGGGGAGCTTAGCTGGTGAAGCACAGTCTCTTTTGGATCTATAACAATGGTTTTGAGGCCCTCTTCTAGAGTGACTCCTGGGATGGGGCACACCCACTCTTATCCTCTCATCCTCACCTTCAAACTCTTTGTGACTCTTTCCTCTTGGTTCGGTGGGTCACGGTGGCGCACTATAAGGAGGCCTTTAGCATGGGTGTTGTTGTTGGCTATCGGTGGAAGAGCTCCTCCGAGTGGCCACAGGGGGGTTTTATGGAGGACCAGTTGGAGCTCTCCTAGATTTTGGCTTTTAGAGGCTGCAGCTCTCTATAGGTACGAGATGTTTTGACTTGGGGTGGAGCTCCTTTGGGGAATTATTCAGTTTCTTCTAGGTATGTGGCTTTGAATAAGCCATAGTTTGGTGAAGGGGGGTTCTATTGGTGAAAGAAAGTGTGGAATCGGTTCTCTTGGCATAAGTGCAATTTTTTTCTTTAGATCCTAGCTTACAATAGGTGTCTCACTTGGGATAATCTTTGTAAGTGGGGCTTCCAGGGGCCGTCCATGTGTGTCTTATGCCATAGCAGTGAGGAAAATGTCACTCACCTTTTCTTTTAGTGTCATTTTGCCAGACTGATCTGGCACCAATGGTGGAGTGTGTGGGGTTGCTCGTGCTGGCATGCCTCCACTCTTGTGGAATTATGGGATCGGTTGGGCTACCCCCCTTCCAAGGCTTCTTTCCTTCAGACTGCTTGGGCCATTGGTCCTTCCTTCATCTTATGGCATATTTGGCTGGAGAGAAATAGGAGAATATTTAAGGATGTGCAGTTGGGGCTTAGGCGCCTATGGGGAAAAATCCTCAGCTCCTTATATAAGACCCTCTGAGTTAAATGTGATTTGGATGTTGGACTCAATTTAGGTGATGTTGGTTTTTATTCACGCCTCTCCCCTGTACCCAACAACGTGCCCCCTGCTCCATTCACCCACTCAGTGCATGGAACTAGACAAAAGGTGGCTCCTGTCAATCATGTGGGATGTTGGACCCCTCTGACGGTTGAAGTGCTGAAAATCAACATGGACAGGTCATCACAAGGAAATCCAGCAGTGGTTGGTATAGGCAGCATTGGACGAGATAGCTTGGGTGATATTCAGTTTTTCTTTTCCATCTATAAGGGTCATCATACTAATAATCTTATGGAAGTGATGACTATCTTGGTTGTGGTGTAGCACTATTGTCATTGGGGATGGAGGAGAATTATCTGTGAGACTGACTCATAGGTGATGGTGAACTTATTGAATAAATGTGACTTGATTACGGCAGACTGGCAATTGGCTATGGTGGTTCGGCAGATCCTACAGCTAGGTACCTCTCTAGATTCGATGACTTTTATGCATATTCCCTGGGAGTGGAATGGAGTAGCAGATAGTCTGGCTAAATGGACCTCTGGGGAGTGGCCAACTTGGAATATTAAGGATCATACGGGGCTCCCCCTTAATTTGTTTTAGAAGCTGGTCCAACTTGTAGACCAGAATAGAGCATTGTAATCTTCTTGTTTCCAGTTTCATTTTTTTAATAAATTTTTTACCCCTCTTTAGTTTTAAAAAAATTGATGTCACATGCCCTATCCACACTCATAAATGACACCACACAATTAATAATTAGTTAATACCTTTCCATTTTTATCACCTATTTATTCAAATAGTCTACACGATTATTATTTGTGTGAATTCATTACCTAAAATATGTTGAAAACTTGTAATATTGACATAACTCAAGTTACCACTCAATCAATCACCTTTTGATATAAACTTGCACATACATCACCAAATCATTTTAACTCTTGAATAACAATATTATTTTATGTTTTATGTCATCATTCAACCTTTGAATATATTTTTGTGCTCACCTAACCCTATCATCATATATTAACATTGAATGATTGTGCAAAAGTATTTGTGTTGATGTATAAGTGTTAACATCTTTATTTGACCCAATATGTATCATATTTTACCTTTACCTTTTCCTCTCATCAAATACCTCTTATGTGGTTTCTCTCTCTGAACCACTAAATCAATGAAAATATGAACTACCTTTCCTACTTATATTGTAAGTCCATCAAGAAAGCTACAACCAAAAGTGGCTTTTCCCTAACTATCAAGACACATCATAATAACATATCTATATAAATATTAAAATGTTGAGTATATAAAAATATACATTTAGGTGGAACATAGGTTCCTATATGCACCCAAAATTTTCATGGTGAAACATTTTGCGATAGTCAAAGATGATACAAGAACCTATATAAATAATAGTATGCTCAGACATGGTC
This sequence comes from Torreya grandis, assembly GCA_037957365.1. Taxonomy (NCBI): domain Eukaryota; kingdom Viridiplantae; phylum Streptophyta; class Pinopsida; order Cupressales; family Taxaceae; genus Torreya; species Torreya grandis. Next base: position 942,088 of record JARHVA010005573.1, on the reverse strand, counting down.
TTCTCCTTCATTTTATCCTTTTCCCTCTTTTCAAGCCTCTCCAAATTTAAAATTTAAAAAAAATTCAACTCGGTCCTTCCAATTCCATGATTCTGATGTGAAATGATAAAACTTCTATGGTCATTATGAAAACATGCTTATAATTTTGATGACTACCATAATACTTATGTAACCAACATTGCATGTTTTTTTAAACCCAATCTTAGGATCTATGTTTTGACATGTTTTACATAATATATTATTATTTTTTCACTTACACAAATTCTTAATGCTATATTTCAATCCTAGTCATGTCTAATCCAATTCTAGATAACTCTAAGTTAACTTCATCGGGTTTTTAATCAATATTTTATTAAAACCCATGAACAACCTCTTCCTTTTTCATATAGAATAACTCCTTAAGAATTTAACATACATATTTTGAGAAAGATATATTATATATATTTTAGTCTCTTTGAAAAATAATCCATAATCCCATATCAAGTTAATGACCATGCAAGTAAATTGGAGAAAGATAAATCGTGACCATGAAACACATAATACTACTATTCTTGAAACAATAGCCATAGTATAGCTACCTCTTCTCTTGAATTTTCGGGCATGTTTTAATTTTATTTTTTTCTTCTCTTGATGGATAATTTTTAGGTCATTATTAAGCAACATATATGGAGATATCATCCTAAGGATCAATTTTTTTTTCTGAATTGAGCTCTTATTCTAGCTACCTTCCCTATACTTTTTATTTATTATATTGTTATATTTTATTATTTATTTTAATTATATTTAGTTATTTTAAATAAAATTTAAATAAAAAATATTAAAAACAAATCATTTTTCATGTTGAGAATCATTTAGTCCTTTGTAGTATCACTTGCATAAAGTGAATCTAAAATCACAATACTATTTCATGTTAGACTTAGATTTAGATAGACAAAATTATCTTTCATTTAAAAAATCAATTCCCTATTTATTTTAATCTATATCATACATACAATCACATACAAAAAAAACAACAATCCTCAATCTCATTTACATAGAAAAACCAAAAAAATCAAAAGGAAAAAATTGCATTTGTAGATTTATTTATTCTTATTTAATGTCTCTAAAATATATTAAAAAAAAATTATAATTATTTATTTTCACATTATTTCTATTTATATCGAATAAAAGAAAAAAATAATAATAAAACTTAGATCTAGTTTTATATTGAAACATAGAATTTCAATATTCATAAATCTTATTGCCTCCAAAAAAATATAAAAATTGTAGGTTCAGTTTTCATTTTCAAATATAAAATTTATATTATTTATTCATATCTTATTCCATTCTCTCAAATACAATAACCAAGACATTCAATTTTTAGAAAACCCTAGTTAAATTTATACACTTTCACAAACTAGAAGAAAAAAATAGCACTCACCTAAATTACTTTGAATCCAAGATACATTATTACTTTCATATATTATTTTGAGAAAATAAACCAAAATAAATACAATTTTTAATTTATTTTGTTTTAGAATATTTTATTTTTAACAATATTACATTTTTATTTATCACTACATAATCTTGCTCTTTACCAACAAATAATGAAATTCCAATCAATAAAATATTTATTATTCAAAGCAGAAAGCATGTACATTTTGGAAAAAACCAAAATCATACATATAATCATTTTTAAAATATAAAAAACAATTCAAATAAAAAGAACTTCAAAAACCTAAAACATATGTTTTCCTCACTCTTAGATGACTCTTCCTAAACAAGCCTATTACACATATCAACAATGTTTATTGGATTACAAGCCGCTATTTGGTTAAATAACACATAAAATAACATATAATATGAGTTTAGGATACAATTATTTTAGTCTAGATATCTACTTGACCTCATCATTAGCTAGCTAAATGCTCTAGATGAGAAAACTAGGTTTTACGAATCCCAATTAGCTAGATAGATTCACCTTTTATCCCACCAATATCACAACCTTGAAATTTCACCATTTATTCAATCCTTAGGTAAATAATTTTATATTTTATTCTCTTCATGAATTCCATTTTAAATGAAATTCCAAATGATTAGATTTAATTAAATTCCTAGAGTAACTCAACCTCATCTCAACCCATTCCTAGAGCCCAACAAAAATCAAGAATTATACTACTTTATTCTTATAATTTTCCAATATTATTAGGATACTTCTACATGACATTTTTATAAACTTAATGTTCATTTTTATGAAGCCAATTATTTTTTTTATATACATGATAATTCACTATATCACTTTCTACCTAAAACTTTGTACATGTAGCTCGTTCGAACCAACCAAACCTTTTAGATATTTAGGTTTAGTCCATTCAATTACCTAAGCTAGACCTTAAATAAACCATAATTTATTTATTTTTGAGTATAACATCATATATTAATTATTAATTTCATCATTACCTATATATGTCAAGCACATAATATTATCATGTCTCTTTTTACATGTATAAATCTAGTGAAGGTGACATGAAAGACTTACTCATTTGTATTTCTCATTTTAATTTATTCATCTTTCCTCTTCCTTAATTTTTATATGGTGTTTACACACTCCTATAATATTTATATAGAGGAACTAGATAATAATTTTAACCTTGAGGATTATGGAATAAATGTTCAACATCCTATTAAACCTTATTCTCTAGTTAGATTGAGACATCCAATAAAAACATTGAGACCCAATCTCTTTTTTTCAACTCCTATTATTTTTTAATACAAAAAAAATATTATGTAGTAGTTCAAGATTTATAATATATATTAGGGACTAAAACTAACTACCATTATTCTCATAACATGACTCCAATCACTGGAGGTGGATTGTATGCATATATTGTTAATAGAACCCAAAAGATTAAAAATTCTTGAAAATTATGATATGATGTAATCAATATGCTTAATGTAATAAATTTTTATAATATGGATTAATTAGGATTTAAATACTTTCACCCTTTTATAACACTAATCAAACTATTTTCACGTTTCTTGAATAATGCATGGTGACTCCTCTAAAAGCATTGAACATAAATAAATTTATCATGGGCTACCAATCTCTACCTTCGATTAATCATATTAGGGAGGATATAAGACCCACTACCAATACTAATTCAAATTAAATTATGTCCACATTGGTGATTCACATTTAGGATTTGGAGATCAACAAAAGCCTCTCTCCAATCTAACCATCTTAACCAATGGATGACTTGAAATATAAATAATGAAGGTCTTTCCTATTACCTCTTATTATTGTGGCATCTTACCAACCACTTTGATATCAACATCATATGGTTTTAAAAATTAAAGGTGCATGCCTACTCATTTCAAATAAATTTCTTAGAGTATTCACCTGAAACTCCAAACTAAATACCTTGATTTGTAGGCTATCGATATTATTCCTCTATTGACTGAGATTGTGTGATTCATAATAAGAAAGGGAAACACATTAGAATGTTGACCTGTGATATAAGGAAGACTCAGAGCCATAAATAACTAATCCTTTTTTAGGCTACTAATAACATTAAATAGGTCCATCATTGAAACTTCAATTGGTTTCCTCAACTTCATCATGAAAAATGCAACACAAGAACATATAAACATATATTATAATATCCTCATAGACTAAATCAATAAAGCAATGAAAAATAGATGAATTAGAATGAAATATAAAATAACACATTGGCTTAGTTAGATACCCCTCATTCTATTCAAGTTTTGAGTCCTCATCAAATATCATCTCTACATCCTCCTCTATAAGAGGCTCATCTCATATTGGGGATTTTACAATCTCTACTCCTACTCATACCTACCATTCCTCTCCTACACCTACTACTAGATGTTATGGTTGTGGTTACGGCTATGGCTATGGTTTCTAATATTATATCTAATGATCTTAAAAAGATTCCCCTTATACCACTTGAGCTACTGATTCAAGAACATGCATTAAACATCCTCTCCATACTAAATGTTGTTAAATGGTTTATCCTCATCTTCCTTGTCTTATTGAAACTATATAATGCACCAATATGAATAACTAAAATCAACTCATGCCACCATAATTTACTAATCTATGCATCTCTAACCTTTCTCTCTACCCTCAATAGAAATCCTGGGGGAAGATTATATTAGAAACATTTTGTAACCCAAACATTTATGTAACTCTATCTAAAAGGTGTAACTCAACTTATCCATGTCTATCATGCACATCTTGTGTGATATCAAAATCCATTAGAGTTATTTCCTCATCCCCCAACAACTATTAAATTTCAAGGATATACTAATTGTCTAATAAATTAGGCTCTATGTGTTGATTTACTCACTATAGATTTGTTATTACTCATCTTGCCACATTATTATTTTCTTCTCTTATTCTATTCTATATTTCATTAAATGCATTACATAGATTATTTATTACTTAATTATTTATTCCCTTCATATTTCTTGTTTTCAACCATAAATTATTCATCACAGGGCCCATTCCTTTTTTATTAATTGAAAAAATAATTGACATCATGTTGAATGGTTTTTCTTATCAAATTCATAGTCTTGTACATATTGATCTTGATATTGAGATAATATTGTTTATATTTTATCTTCCATAGATTCTATTATTTTCTCATTTATTTTAATTGAATACCTTAGTTTTATCACATTATCTTTGGAGGTGTGGGCACATGATCATTATTTTTAATTTAATTGGATGTTTTTAGCAACTAAACTGTATAGGGTATATTAGAGTGTTTTCTAGGTATATTAGACCCTAGAGGTGCAGTGAATTCTTCTTCATTATGAGAGAGATGAATTGGTGTCATTATGTGATGATTATAATTATGCTCAAAAAATTCATTATGGCTGGATGTTTCATAATATTGTGGTTCTCCATGTGTTACATCCATCAATGAAAATTCATTAGTTAGATGTTTTACATTTTGAATTTCATCATTTAACAAGGATTGATTAATTATTGTACCTCATTTTAAAAGATATATAAATTAAATTCCATGGAAATTGGAATGTTATTTTGATTTTAAATATCACTTGGTGTGGAGGAAGTACCTTCACCTTATCTAGAAGCTCTTATGTATGATCTCCTATCTATTTATCTATTTATTTCTTTTTCTCTCTTGAATTAAATCTTCTCATTTGTTAGCTCATTAATTGGTCTTTTAAAGTGACTATCTGACCCTATAATTTATTTTTACATAAATGAGTCTAATTATAGAAAAACTTAAAGAATCTATAGTAATTTAAACAAAGTAAATGGATAATTTACATAATTCTCAAAGTGTTTACAATAAAAATCAGTTCCATGTTTGTGAAATATACAGTTAATGGGTTAATATTGTTATCAAATATGTTAAATTTGTGAAATACAAAGGCCATACAACGTTTTTAAAAACATGCACATTGTATATGGTGGTAGTTACAAATAGAAAATTGCATTTAATGACCTTTTTTCTCTTAAAAAAGGCATACACTTTTTATAAAAGGGAAAATACCCTTTGTAAAGGATGTCTGCCCTTTGGATAATAATTTTCAATATTATGCAAAGGGTAGATGCCATTTTGTAAAGGGAAACCTTCTATAAATGGTGTACATCCTTTTAAGATATAAATTATTTTTCTTTTCTACTTTCCCTCCAAAACTATTTTATTTTTAGGCTTATAGGCATTTGAACCTAGCCTAAACCATTTCATAGATCAACCCATATACTTTTTAGGAAATTTATGTCTTTTTAATCTTTTCCAACATATCAAATCAAAATTATTTTATTATTTTAAAAAATATATATGAGTTTATAGAGGGGAAATCAAAATTTTCATATGTGTGTGTGTGTGTGTGTGTGTCTATATATATATATATATATATATATATATATATATATATATATATATATATATATATATATATATATATATATATATATTGTAATGTTAAAATAATATTTTAATTATTAATTAAATTTTTTGCAACATAACTCATTATGGACTATATATATAATTACAAATATAATTATAATTTTATGACTATGATGTAGAAAAAATATGCCAACATTTTGGAGGCCATACGTTTTGACTTGTAACTCTATTTGAGCTCTTTCACATGCCAAAATGACTGTATTAAAGAGGTTGTTGATGTTCTAGGATATTCTACTAGCCTATCAATGTTTTTTATATTTTTTGGATGCCATACATGATCATCTGAGGGTCTGAAATTATGATTTAATTAGTTTTTGGGTTTTTTCTATTTTTAGAAATTGTATATTTTTAGAATTGGACATCAACTTCAATAAAACTCTATCTCATATTATAATTATAGTGTTTAGTATATTTTTGGATATTTTGGAATTTTTTTTAAAAATAGGTAATTTTTTTAGATTTTAGTTCTTTTAATTTTGCATGTAAACTCTAGTTTTTGAATTGAAGATTATTTAAGAATGGTTTGGTTTTTTAATTATTTAATTCATTCATTATTATTTAACACATCTTATTGTTCAAAATATTCTTTTTTGGTTCTTGATAGTTTTTGGGTTTATTATCTGGTATCAGAGTAAGTTGGAATCTTCGAGGAGTAAGAAATGATGAGAGGATGAGGAGGTGTTGCATAGATGAATCAAAATATATAATAAATATAGATTCAAGTTCTATAATTAATAAAGGTTATCACTAATCAGTAGAGAAGACAAGGTGGTGATGAGGAAGACACAAATTATGATGAAAAAGTTCAGCAAGAAGAAAAACATCAAGAGTAGCCACAATCAATTGAAGAGATGATGGTTTAGGATTTAGAAGGAAGAAATTAATGAATCAAGGTTGATTTTATAGATTGTGCAGGTATTTTAAAACAAGAGGAGTTGATATATTAAATGAATAATATGAATAAGTTATTCGAGTGAAAGACTATGAGAGAATATAAGAATGTAATGTTTGCATGCATAAAACTAAAAGGTCATGCAGTGATTTGATGGGATAATCTATAGAAAGAGAGATAGATAAAAGGTAAAGAGAATATTAATTCATTGAAAAACATGTAGAAGAATCTAAGGGATAAATTTCTTCCTGTGGATTATACACAAATATGATATAGAAGATTATAGAATTTAAGGTAAAAAATCATAGTATACAAGATTATATAGATGAATTTTACAAGCTTTCCATACGAGTGGAGCATGATGAAACAAAAGAGTATATGGATTCAAGGTATGTAAATGGTTTGAAATTTTCTATTCAAGATGAATTTAGCATGCATAGATTACCTAACATGGAGGAAGTTTATCAGTTAACTTTAAAGTTAAAAGAAAAATAAAATAGATAGAATTTAAAAAGGATATCTACTATTATAATAAGAGGTAGATCCTCTCCAATAAGGGGATGAGGTGGGTTTAATACCACCGTATGTGGATTTAATGCCAATAAATGTGAATCATTACATTGTACAGAAAGGTAAAATGATAATAGGCAAGGGTTTCAATACCAACAAAGAGGAAGAGGATTTCAGAGAAGAAAAGGTTATGATGGTACTAGAGGATGGTTTCTAAATCATCATATGTATTATGTATATTATATATGTGGAGAAGAAGGGAATTGAGTATTTGAGTGTCTACACTATCCAGATCAAGAAAGGAGGCAAGAATATCACCCAAGAGTAAATCTAGTTGAGGCTGAAATAGAAGAGCATAATATTGAAGTTGCACTAGCTGATGTTGGAGAAAATCTCATGATGAGAAGAACCATGATCACTCCAAGGAAGGACCAAGTGTATAATAAATAAGGTGGTGAATAATGGTTGTGATTAAATATTTTTCAAACAAGATGTACTTTGGGTGAAAAGGTATACAAAGTAATTATAAATGGTTGTAGTTGTGAAAATATGTTTTCTAAAGAAATGATTAAGAAACTAAATATGTAATGTGAAAACATCTAAACCCTTATCAAAATTCATTGTTTAACAAAGGGAATGAGGTTAATAGGAAAAAATTATAATGATGAAATATGGTGTGATTTTATTTTGATGGATGCATGTCACATGTTAGTCAAGAGACCATGGCAATTTAATAGGAAAATAGTTCATGATGGAGAAAATAACATGTACACTTTTTGGAAGGTTGGTACAAAGGTGGTTTTATTACCTCTGAAAGAAGAAGAGAAGACATAAAACATGCTATGTACTAAAGAATGTATCCAAGCTATGAAGGTAGTAGGTTTTTGTTGTGCATTAGTAGCAAAGAATGAAGAAACATAAATGGTGCAAATACCAACAACAACAACAATGGTGTTAGAGGAATATACATATGTTATACCTGATGAGTTACCAGATAGTTTACCACCAAAGAGAGATATAAATCATCATATCTATTTGATTCTAGTATCAACTCTACCCAATCAAGTAACTTATAAGATGAGTCCAACTAAACATGTAAAATTAAATAAACATATTACTAAATTTCTAAGGAATAAGGTGATAAGGGACAGTATGAGTCCATGTGCAACACTAGCATTTCTAACTCTAAACAAATATGAAGGATGGAGAATGTGTGTGGATAGTAGAGAAATTAATAAAATTATAATAGAGTATAAGTTTCCTATACCTTGTTTAGATGATATGATGGATGTGCTTAAAGGATAAAAATATATTACCAAGATTGATCTAAGGATTATTAATTATTAGATTCAAATTTTTGAAGGATATGAGTGGAAAACTATATTCAAGATAGGGATGGCTTATATGAGTGGATGGTGATGCCATTCAAGTTATCTAATGCACCTATCACATTTATGAGGGTGATGAATATAGTGTTATGTGAATATATTGGTAAGTTTATGGTTGTTTATTTTGATGATGTTTTTATATTTAATAAGACTAAATAATAAAACTTACAAAATTTGAAAATGGGAATGTATTTGTTAAAAATAATAAGTTGTATGCAAATTTGAAGAATTGCAGGTTTATGCAGAATAGTTTGGTATACATGGGATTTGTAGTTTTAGAAAATAGCATGTAAATGGATGAATAAAAGATAAAGACAAATGTTGAGTTGTCTATTCCAAAAAGCATTATAGAGGTAATAAGTTTCCATGGTTTAGAAAAAAATTATATAAAGTTCATAAAAAATTTAGTAGTATTATGGCACCAATAATCGATTACATGATAGGAAAAGAATTTTCATTGATTAGAGAAACCATAGAAACATTTGAATCTTTGAATAAGAAGATTACAGAAAGACCAATTTTATCATTACCATATTTTAATGAAGTGTTTGAGGTTGATTGTGATGCTTCATTTGTGGGAATTGGTGTTGTGATAAGTCAAGAAAGAAAGCCAAAAACATATTTTAGTGAGAAATTAAATGAGGTAATAAAAAGATATTCTACTTATGATGTTGAAATTTATGCAATTGTGTAGACAATAAGACATTGGAGGCATTATCTGGTGCCTAAGGAGTTTATACCATTTACAGATTATGAAGCTTTGAAGTATGTGAATACACAAAAGAAGTTTTATAGTAGGCATGCAATGTGGGTTTCTTTCGTGCAATGGTATGCTTTTATGTTGAAATATAAATCAAGAAAATAAAATCAAATAGCTAGTGCATTGATTATGAGGGTAGCATTATTAAATACTATGGTGAGTGAAGTAGTTAGATTTTAAGCTATTAAATAATTATATTATACTGATCCATATTTTAGTAAGGTAGTTGAGCAGTGCAAGAATCTATTAACAGGTGGGATAGATGATATTCATGATGAGTATCTTATACAAGAAGGTTATCTCTTCAAAGGGAAATAGTTATGCATTCTAGTTGGGTCTATATGAGATAATGTAATAAGAAAATTACATAGTGGTGGTTTGGTTTGACATTTTGGTAAGATGAAGACAATAGCTTTGGTAGAGGAAAATATTTTTTGGTGAAATATTAAGAGAAATGTGACAAGGTATGTTTAAAGGTATAGAACATGTTAGGTGGCTAAAGGACATGCTTAAAATACAAGATTATGCATGCCATTACCGGCTCTAAGAGGACCATGGATAGATTTGAGTATGGATTTTATGTTAGGATTGCCAAACACATAGAGAGGTAGCAATTAAATTTTTTTTATTGTAGATAAATTTTATAAAATGGTTCATTTAATTAAATGCAATAAAACCAATGATGCCACTAGAGTTGCATAATTATTTTTTATGGATATTGTAAGATTGCATGGTGTTCCAAAAACTATTACTTCAGATAGAGACATGAATTTTTTAAGTCATTTTTAGAGGAATTTATGAACTAAAATGGGTACTAAGCTATGAATTAGTAGTGCATATCACCCACCAATAGATGGATAGATAGAAGTTATCAATAGGATCTTGGGAAATTCATTGAGATACATAGTGGGAGAGAAGTCAAAGCAATGGGACTTGGCTTTATCACAAGTTAATTTTGCATATAATAGTTTAGTGAATAGATCAATAGGAAAGTCACGTTTTTAAACAATTTATGGATATGGGTATTTTATTTTTGGTATAATTACTAATTGTATATCAAATTAGTAATGATGTATAAGTGTTTGCAAAGCATATGCAACAGTTGTAATGAGTAAGAAGAAAGTTGTAGGAGAGTAATGAGAAATATTAAGCAATAGTGAATGTTAGATGAAGATCCAAGGTATTTGAAGGAGAGTTGGTAATAGTTTACCTAAGGAAAGAGATATTTCCAAAATTCATATACAATAAGTTGAAGCACAAAAAAATTTGACCATGGAGAAGTGTGAAGAAAATTAATGATAATGCATATGAGATAAGTTTACCAATTTTTTTTGATATATCTCCAATATTTAATGTTTTAGATTTATATAAGTTCCATGGATAAGATGGTGAAGATGATGAAGATGAAGAAGTGAATTAGCAATAGCAAGTTCTAAAGAAGAAGCAAGAATAAATAGTGCAGGTTTTAGATATGAAGACAATGAGCACAAGGCAAGGGAATTATAACAAGTATTTGGTGAAGTGGGAAGGATTACAGAAAGAAGATAACACATGAATTATAGAATGATAAATTAAGAACATTGAAAAGGATAAATTCTTGTAATACAATTAGGGCAACTAGTAGGACTTCAATTATATTCATCCAGAGGAGAATGATGTATAAAAAATAGTCCAACCTTCCAAAAGCCATAAATTTTGATCCATAACTTTTTTTGAGATCTTATATGTGCCAAAACAATTGTATCAATTTTTTTTTCTATCCTAAGACATTCTACCATCATAGCAATGTTTTTGATATTTTAGAGGCCATATGTGATAATCTGAGGGTCCAAAATTACAATTTAATTATTTTTTCAATTTTTTTCTATGTTTATAAATTTTATTTTTTTAAATACAGACATCAACTTTAGTTTAATCTCATATCATAGTCTAATTATAGTGTTTAGGACATTTTAGGAGATTTTTGGGATATTTTTGGCATTTTTTAATAAATAGGCATTTATTTTTTAGATTTTAGTTTTTTTTTTTCAAATTTTGCATGTAAACTCTAATTTTTGAGTTGAGGCTTATTTAATCATGGTTTGGGTTTTTAATTATTTCAAGCGTTCAATAAAAAACAATACAAGTTATTATTAAAAATCTTGGCCTATTGATAATTTTCTTGTTCTTGATAGTTTTTGGGTTTATTAGACTAATAATCTACAGCTTATAAAACTTATTTTTGTAGTAATCTATTCATCACTTACTATTATTTTAAAAAATGAATTCATGATGTTAAGATCAAAAATTTGTGTTAATAAACTTGTAGTTTCAATTTCCCTATTATCTTCACTTGTATTATTATATATAATATAAAATGATTAAAAATTGTTTGAACAATATTTGATGTTACCTATATACATATATGAAATTTCATATAAAAATTCACTCATTAAACTAAAAAATCATTGGTATGATGCAGTCACCTTATAATTTCATTAAAAATTACCTAGTCATTATCATAAATACATAAATTTTGTACATATTCATCATCTGGGTATTGAAAAAATTATATATTTAGAAATTACATTCACAATGTCACAATTCATATTTGTACCTTATTGTAAAATTATTTGTATAAATGTCTCTAAAATTCTCTCAAAGTTTAGCTATTATTTTTTTCAAAAAAAAATTTGCTTTAATCCCCATAACCCCATTTATCCCCCATTATCCTTCTTCTATCCATTATTTTCAACATTAGATAAATTTAAATATATTTTAAGAATAAATATTTTTTTAATTCAAACATGTATTTTGTGTCTTATTTATTAAATGAATCCAAAATCTTATGGTAGATTAGATAAATGGAATTCTGGAACTCAAGAATATAATCCTGATTATTAAATTTCTACAATAATCAAATATAATGAAATAGCTAAACATCCATATTAAATTGGAATTGAAGCGTGAGAGTGGGATTATTTAAATTCATTTGATTATTATTATCATGAGATCATATAATATTTTTAGAATCAAACATACCCCTATTTATTATAAAAACATCAAAGAAGATCTCTTAGATTACTAGCCATAAATTTTGTCTTGCTTGAGAATATATTTTTTATATAAATAGAGATGAAATTTTATTATGATGAAATTATTTATGTTAAACATTTATCTTTAAAATCTATAACTTATATACTCATGTGTACTAGATACTAACAACCAATAATGTTTTAGGATGTATTTAGCTTTGTTAATTCATGTATGCCTTTCTAATTATTTATAGTAAGGTACATGCTACCTAAAATTCCTTTAAACTTAATTATAATGGAAAAAACATTTTAAAAATGGGGCTTACATATCATTTTTGAGGTTCACCCCCCATCTTTAGCTAGTCACAAATAGATTTTAATATCTACTAACTATATTACAAAGTGCTATGGAGTTGTAACTCTAAAATTAGTATTAGCACTAAAGTTATTTCTTTATTTAAAAAATCAAAATTTATCACATTTTTTAGTACCTTATTAAATCATTTCAAGTCCTTAATTCGTTTCAAATGAATATTTATAATTTTTAGTACTTTATTCTATTATCTCTAGTCATTAATCTAAATATTAACCTGAAGGTAATGGACAAGTTGAATCAACTAATGGAAATTTGATTTTGATTATGAAGAAAATCAGATGTGAAAAGAAACCAAAATTGAATGTTAATATATTTGAAGCCTTATGGGTTGATCTTAATATGGTCAAAGTTAAAGTGGTTATTCATATATTATGTTTGTATATGATTTTTATGCAACTATTCTAATTTAATTACACATTACTTCAGTAAACATTTATCTCTAATATGCTTATAAAAACATTGATATGATACAACAAGGATTAAATTATCTCTTAGCTCTAGACAAATAACATGCTACAATTCTACACAAAATTTAAAAGGCTAATGAAAAAATTAAAAAGTTATTTGGCAAGAAAGTCTCTAAAAATATGTTTAGAATTAGTTATTTAGTATTATATTTGGATAAATTGCATTAAGAATCTATAAAACACCATAAATTTAACTCTTTATGTTAGGACCATATAAAGTAATTGTTATTCTTGGAAGAAATGATTTCCATTTGTAAGATTTAGATTTTAATTGACTTCATCATAAAGTCATTGGTCATCATTTCAAACTATTCCATGCTTGATATTTTATCTTTCTTTCAATTTTTTATATTATTTTCTTTAATCATTTTTGTTCATTCTTAATATTTTCTATTTTTCTATATATCTTTTTATTTGTGCATTTCATGAAAAGTGAACTTTTTATGTTAAAATATGAAGATTTATTCACATATGATTATAAGTATCTATCACATAAAACTTTTTAAACTCTTAAACATATTAGTCTAATAGTTTTATAAATATATAGTACTAGAGTAACGTTATTTTAAAGACTACTTATATTTCATATTATACTCTCTGAGGTTGTTATAATGATATTCATCTAGCTCAAAATTGCTTGTTTTATACTTCCTATTATTCATGACACAATATATGAATAAATAATACCTTATTATGAATAATATTTCAAGGTGTTCATGATTATATTTTTAAGAAAAATTTACTTGAACTACACTCCTAAATTATGAAATCAACAAACATGATTATATCTCATGTTTATACATGAAATTGGATAATAAGGTTTTTGGTGTTTTCTTGAATTTATGTATCCTATTAAAAAATAATAATTTAATAAATATTTGTTGCAATATAATTTATTATAACACAATTCTCAAAATGATACGGTGGATCCAAATTACATTGATGTTTGTGTGTGTGTGTGTGTGTATCAATATTTGTTGCAATATAATTTATTATAACACAATTCTCAAAATGATATGGTGGATCCAAATTACATTGATGTGTGTGTGTGTGTGTGTGTGTGTGTGTGTGTGTGTGTGTGTGTGTGTGTGTGTGTGTGTGTGTGTGTGTGTGTGTGTGTGTGTGTGTGTGTGTGTGTGTGTGTGTGTGTGTGTGTGTGTGTGTGTGTGTGTGTGTGTGTGTGTGTGTGTGTGTGTATAATGATAGGTCATATAACTATGGTCGACTCTTAGAAGGATAAATTCAATTTTATTCAAGTCACAAATAATACAAATGATTCATTTTGTGCATAACACCCAATAATGTTTTTATTGGGTATTATGTTCAAAATAATGATTTTAGTAAGTGTTTATTCACTTTGTGTTTCTATAATAAAATTTCATGATCATTGGTATTTGAATTTAAATAAGTATATATCCATATTTTGCCTTTAAGGATGGATATAAACACTTGGGATTTCATTTGAGATAAAATTTGGTACATCTAAAGCTCTATCCTTAACTTGTATTTAGGATATAAAACTTATAATTATATCCTAAACTATCATAAATGTTCCTCTGAGGTTATATATTATGAATTTTTATAGTTTAATTGATATGAAAAAATTAAACTTTGATAAATTTTATAGCATGTAAAAGGTATATTAAGATATCAATTTTAATTAATATTTGATATATGATTTGGAGAATGGAGAATTATTTGTACACTTAAATTTTTTTGGGTAATATAACATGGATCCATGAGTTGTAATTTAGTGGAAGTTTATAGAATTGAGATAGATAAAAATAGTCTATGAGTTAGAATTAGATGTTTTGATGAATTCAAATATTATTAAAGTTTCCAAATAACTTAGTAAACATATAGCTTATTTTTGAGTTAATGACTCCATCTAGAAACACAAGCTCATATTGAATGTGGCATGGGCATTAGGAAATAAGTTAAAATAATTATTATATTTTCATTTAACATTTCACTATAAAATATTATTGCATAATCTATGGTTTGTCAATCTGTATTTTAAATCCAATAAGTAGTTAGTGATTTCCTTTATATTTAAACACAAATTTTTAGGTTTGCATTTAGGCTATCAATTTTTTCTATAAGTACATTATAGTTCCTGGAACTAGAGTCAAGTTTCACTCTTGAAGTAAGAACTATAAATCATGTATAAAATTTATATTAATGGGTTTGTGTGGTGTAACTTGGTGTTAAAATAAAACCTTCATTTTCTCTATTTTAAATCAAAGTTATCAAAATATTTGATCCTTTCATAAAAAAAAAATTGGATATGTTTTGTATTTTTTTTAAATGAAGATAATCATTCATGTTATCTTTGATTTTAGACATAGCTAAACATGGTATTTTTCAATCAAATGTCTTTCAGTCTATGAATATAACACTTACAGGTTATTTACTTGGTTTCATGTTTGTTTATTAATTTGATGTCTACCATTTTTTATTATGAGTGAAAATATATTGCTTTGTATATCATTTTTAAATATATAATGGGTTTTTTCTCATTAAAGTAAATTTGTAAACCCTTGTTGATTTTTATTTTATACCTAATGATGAAAATAAGGTTCAAGGATTATATGGTTTCATACATTATATAATATTTAGATCATTAATAAATTTGTTTGATCCATTTGTTATGATTTAAGTAATGAGAAAAAAATAATCTAAGTGCACATCACCTTAAAGTTTATGTGATCCTTATGGAACATGTACACACATGTGTGAATATTTTTCAAATTATTATCAATCTAATATACACATAAATGTATTTAAAGTGAATTTGATTCTAAAATAAGTAAATGATTTTATATTTAGAGTCATAATCTATGATTTTTAGAGGCTTTGGATATTAATTCCAAATTATTTTCAAGGTGGTGATTTTTTTTTCAAAATTATTTACTTGTAAGCTATGCTTGTATTGATAAATGTTCAAAACTCAAAATTGTTAGTAATCAAATATTTAAATAAATGTATTTTATTGACCTGGTGTAATTTTGTGTCAACATTTTCCAACTAGATTTTATCAATTTTATAGTAACCGTTTCAAAAGTTTTGAATACTAATTCCTGTTATTAAAGCTTAGTATCCTCAGTGATATGTTGATATATGTAGTAGTATATTAATTGTATTTGGTTTAAGGAGAAAATTTATATATATGGTTTCATTTTTTTCAAATATTACATCAAGATATATAATATTAATTTGAATAAATAATTAAATGTAGCTTCAATGAGATATTTTACATTTTGAGTTTAAATATTTGTGGAAGTATCAAAATTATAGTTCTAGATGTATTTATGTTTTTTGATCTTTGAGATTGAAGTAATGATTGAAATAATTTGTAAAATTTTAGTTTAAATTCATTTTTTTTAATAATGTTAAGAGACAAATTTTGACTACTAAAAATTAAGATGTATTATCTTATAGTTTTTTAATTTTTAAATAAAAATGAAAAATGTTTGGTTGGATTTAAATATCTCACTTTTCAAGATGAAATATTTGGGTTAGAGGTAATCAACATTAGGATAATGAACTAGTTTCTTGAAATAATTACCGAGGATGGCCTTTCTTAGTTCAAATATTTGATAAGGCATTCACATGACCTTTTAATTATGGTTGTCAAGTATCCATACATTTTGATGCTAATGACATAATTTTTGTATGTTTTAAATTAATTTCCTCTCAATACTTTATTTCTTCATGGAATTAACTTTTATAA
>JARHVA010005573.1:915000-920000 GCA_037957365.1 Torreya grandis | reverse complement strand
AAATCATTTTAATAACTTTAATATATTTTTTAAAGATTCTATAGGGTATAAGGTCAATGCCTACTGGTTTACTACAGAAGGCACCATGAAGTTAAAAACCTTGATGTTAGAGATGGATGATACATACATTCTCACGTAAATGCAAGCTCTCAATCTCTAGCTTCAATAAACCCATGTTGTTATCTTCCCTAAGGAAGATGCCCTCCTCTAGTCCCCTGAAGACAATGGGAACTATTTTTTTAAATCCATTTTTTTTTTCAATCTTATTCTAGAAGATGATTGGAGCTCATAGATAAAACTTTAGATTAAAAACCTTATTACCAAAGTCAATATTTTCTTATGGCTAGATAAAAAGGACAAAATTATCATGATGGATAACTTGGATAAGAATCGTGTGCACATTTATAATAGATGTGTCCTCTACAAATCTTGTGAGGAATTATTTTCCCATTACCTCCTGAAGACGTTCAATTTAGCCTAGAACAAACCCAAATCCATCATTGATCTAATTTTTCAATGCAAACCTCTTTAGAATCTCCTTTCTATATTTTTTGTGTGTTTATTATCACTCCTAAACTTCTTTTGGAAAATTTGGTCTTTCAAGATGCGTATCTCCTTCAGAACAATAATTTCAATCTTTAGAATAGTTTCTTCCACATATGTATTACTATCTTTAAAAATTGGCTTGTTGCTACCCCCAAGGATAAGACCCCTACCTCAACTTATGAATTGGACATCCTAAAACATCAAAATATTACTCCAGTAATTTTTATTCCATATAGACTCTAGCTAGAATCATTGGTCCTGCCCACCAACAGAATGGATGAAATTAAACTTTAAAGGGGTGGTAAAAGGCAACCCAGGTACGGCAAGGGGAAAGGGGTAATCAATAATGAGTTTAGGATGGTGGTTTTTACCTACGTGTATCTAATGGGAACATAAACCAATCACATGGTATAGGCCAAAGTTACCCTTTGGTACATTCAACTAGCCATCCATATTATGTTTAGGAATTAGGGCCTTGAATGTCAATCTTTAAATATCCTAAATGCTTTATTTGGTAAGTCCACCTATTCTCACATTATCAAACATTTCATTGAGTAATCCAAAGGCCTCCTCCTCTATTTCAAAGAGTCATCCATCTATCGGATCTATCGAGATGGTAATTTTTTTGCATATGGCCCAGCCAATATAAGGGTCCTAATACCAACGTTATGTTTTAATACAGAGATAGGATCCACCCCACATCATCACCATTATTAATTATGATTTTTAGTCAATAATTAATTCAAAAAGGATTAGAATCACATGTGTAACCTATGATGAAATCTAAACCTGAGTTTATATGCATTAGGTGATATGATACATACACTTATTTCATGTATCGGTCTAATTGATACCATATCTAGAGATGTCATCTCAAGTTAAATAATTCATCCCATGTAAATTGTATCCATTTGGGCCTCACCTTGAGCTCTAACATTTTTTCTTAGAAGGCAATCGAGAGAATGACTAGAGAAATGGGAGGTGATAGAGATAGGATAGAACCCATTTCATGTGTTGAAGTATAAACAAACTAAAATGTATGGAATAAATTATGTCAATGAGGTATAAATTATTTATGGTGAGGATTTAGGGAAATGATGAAATTATTTCCAAGGATTTCACCATGGGATGGAAATAGAGGAAGTTTATGTGTAGAGGCATAAAAGTTTATATATCAGAGGATATAATTTGTGAGGTCATGATCATTTCATGTGAGGGAAACAAAAGCATAAAAAGATGAATATAGGAAGCATGAACTAATGCAAAGATTCTTTAATTCTAACATAACTTTTCACATGAAGAATAAGGGTTTTTTGAGATCAAACCTATCCACATGTTGGTTGGACCTTTATCTACAAGTAATGAAATACTTAACCCTAGAGGGTAAGATCACTAATATATTTTCTCCAAATTTATTGATTACAAACCATTTTAAGGGTCAACACATTAGCATTTCCTATTTTCTACTCTTATTGATCAAAAAAATAGTATTGACTTTCCTATCCAAGCCCAATTTTCATATCATCCACCAGGGGATTATCTTTCTTCTCACCAAGAGGGGAAAATCCAAATCAAGGTTAGAGGTATGCACTAAATAATGTATTAGGGAAAATATTTTGGAGGGAGTTAGAAAACATGGCAAGATAAAGTCTAGGTGATGCCATCCCTTCAACACCCTTCCATCCTATTTCCCCCTTGGTATCTTCCATCATATGGAAAAGTATGTGGAAGATATAAAAGATAATAAGAATGAGCATATTTAACCTATTCAACTTGAAATAAAATTAACCTAATATTTTAAATTTGGTCCTTGAGGGTTGTTGAAGTCACAAGAATGGAGGATAGTAGAGAACAGGGTGACCTCATTATGGGCCAAAAGAGGAAATTTAATGACTTCAAGCAAAAACAATATAATTTGGGTTACCAAAGGGTCTCTCTCATGGAGGAATAGAATATTATGAAAAAAATAATACAAGATGAAATATGTTTAGAGCAACCCCGAAAAGGTTGAAGATAATACCCATTTACTGGGGTTGGACATTACTATCATAGAAAAGTTAAGGAGGCCACTTGGGCCAACCCCACCAAAGCCATCTACCCTCATAGTACTAGAATCAAGGAAAAATCAAAAGGGATAAAAAATAAAAAGTTCACAAATATGGCCACTAAGGCTAAGGTGGTAAATGTGTAGAAGGAATGGATGGTAAAAAGCCCAATTATTCACACAAGGGGCATCTTAAAAAAACCTAGGCTTAAGGAGAACAAGAACAGGACCAAGATCCTAATGGTGGAGAAAAAATCAAGCTCTGAGGAGTCTTAGGGATTTATTTTGTTGTTCTATTTTATTTTGTATTATTTCATAATTGGTTAGGTCTAGGGTTTTTGAGGGGTTTTGGATGAAGTATGTTCTTGGATGGTCTTTTCTATATACCTATTAAACATTGTGGTTTTAGGATCCATACAAAACCTTATTTTCACCTTATCAAATAAGAAGTAAACATTCAATGTCATATAATTGTCACGCAATTTACATAATATGTCACACATAATGCCTAAAGGCCACATCAAAAGAGTATTGAAATGTCATATAAAAAATTAAGGCTAAGGGACACACTCAAATAACATGATGATGTTATGTAATAAAGAGTTTGCGTAAATAAGGCCAAGGTCCACACACAATAATAAAATAAGATCTAACTTATTAGGTAGTAAAGAAAGAAGGAGAAGAAAATGAGACTAATTTTTATCATCTATATCTATCAATGTCATTGTTATAAAATAAATTTTCATGTAACACATGTATGGTATGAGTTGTTAAAAAAATTGTATGATATGTAGATAAACATGGTATAAAGTTTTTGGATAGATAAAACCTATTAAAATGTTAATAGAGAATACAGAGATGCCCCCAAATTAGAAAAGCTATTGGGTAATGAGGGAAGCCTAACATCAATGAACAAGATCAATGTATGTCATGTATCACACTCAAATACTTTGTGAAAAGCAATGTGTATTAAAAATTGAAATATGTTGTGTACACAACATGCATATTTAACTAAGTTAGAAACATTTGAAATGGCCAAAGTTCCTGATTTTAAATTTTTGAAAATACTTTTTATTTTTTTATTTCTTTGTTTTTCCTTCTTTGTTTTTGCATTTATTTGGAATATATATTTTTCATATGTTTAATTTTGTTGAATTTTTGAAGTATTATAATTGAAAATATTTAAAGTTTCAAGAAGCAAGGCTTAAAAATAGAAGTGGAAGTGAATTGACCAATCCTCATCAAGGTGTAAAAGCATAGTGTGGTAAGAAGGAAGGCAAGTAGTGTGCCCCCAATGTATGTGGAGATGCGGTATTACAATTCATCATAAATTTTTAAGATATACAATAATGTACATAATTATCAATGGCAATGATGATATATGTGTTTTTGTGATAATGCAATGAAATCCATAATATTGTATCTATTAAATGGTAATAAAGTGGAGTGCTATAGATATAATTATTTTAGATTGTTTGAATTAGTTTACAAACCAAGAAGAAAGTGCCCATAGTGAAAATAAATAAAAGGTATAAAACAATGCTTTGATAAAGAATAAAATTAGTATTAATCAAGTAAAATCAAAGAAGTTATGTACAAAGGAAAATACATGTATCTACTAAATTACTTGATTAGAGGAGAGATCCCACGAAGTTCCTGCATAAAATTTATATCACACATTAATTTTTCATAAGCCCCCATAATTAATAATATTTAATTATGTATATATTTATGATTCATTAGAATATATTAAAGGAGTTATATGATGCATAGTACCCATAATTGTATTAAATTTCCTTATGGAAGTATGTCATAAAGTGTGATTTTATGTTGTGATTATGTTCTATTGCAAAATGGTGATCATTGTGCTATCTTATCAAATTGTTAGAGAATCACATTTATTACTTATCATAACTCACATTAATATTTTCCATGATCTTTCTAGGATTACATTATATTACTATAAAATAGGATCAATGTGAAATAATGTTGAACATGATTTAGGACTAAAAGTGATCGGTTATGTGATAGACCTGATGCAACACTTTCATGATGTATATTTTTTTAGATGTCTTGTATCATATTTAAGATATTTGACAAAATTTATATTGCATACATTATCTTCTTGTAAGTGAGTAACTATAAGAATAGTGCATTTTTTACCATTCATAAGTAGATTTATGATGAGAGGTTCTATATAATAAGAGTGTTACTTTTTTCCCTCTATTATAATAATATTTTGGGGTGAACCCTTAGATGTTGACTCTTGAATGTAAATTCCTTTATTAATAAATCATTTTGAAAAATTCTTTGGATTTTTTGGGTAGATAAAAAAAAATATTGCTCTATGTGAGTCTTTAATTGCTCTTTTGGTATATTTTCCTTAGGAAATGTGTTAACTATATTGAAT
>JARHVA010005573.1:902500-910000 GCA_037957365.1 Torreya grandis | reverse complement strand
CCCCCATGTCATCACAAATCAAGTGAATTAGTCTATTGAAATATCTAATAGTGTGATTTATGCTAAATTTATCCCTATGAACTTAATTATTGGTATAAGTGATGGTAATTAGGGGTCAAATTATAGGTTTAGTGGTATTTTGGCTTTAGGTTTAGGGATTGTGGATTAAAAAACTTAACATATCTAGGGTATAGGGCTTAGGGGTTAGTAATTAAAGATTATGGTATAAGGTTTAATGTTTATGGTTTAGGGCTTAGGGTTTAAGGTTTATGGTATAGGGTGTAGGGTTTAGGGTCCAAACACAAATTCAATTAAAGATAATTTGAGTTATTTGAACGTAATTTTGAGAACAAATTATGATTTTGGGTTCCATTTACCCCCATGCCATGATAAATTAATTGAATTAGTTTATTGGGGTAGTAAGTGGTGAGATTTGGCCCAAATTTATCCTTATGAACCTAATTATTTATCTAAATGATGGTAATTAGAGCACAAATGATTGGTTTAGTATTTTAATTGATTTTAGGATTTATGGTTTAGGGATTACGGATTTAATAAATTAGTATATGTAGGGTATAAGGTTTAAGGTTTAGGGATTAGGGCTAATAACTTAGGGTAAAGGGGATAGTTTTTATTGTTTAGGGTTTAGGGTTTATGATATACTATTTAATATTTAAGGTCTAACCACAAAGGTAATTAAGGATAATTTGAGTTAATTAATCTTATTTATGTGAAAAATTATCTTTTTAGGATCCATTATCCCCCATGTCATCATATATTGAGTGAATTAGCCAATTGGGGAAATTAGTGATACGATTTATGCCAAATGTATCCTTTTGAACTTAATTCTTAGTATAAATGATGGTTTTTAGGACTCAAATGTTTGGCTTATGGTTTTAAGAGTTAAAAATTTATTGCTTAGGGTTTTTATGTATTTGAGTGAAGGGATTAAGGTTTAAGGTTTAAATTTTAGGTTTAGGGTTTAGGGATTATGGTTTGCAATTTAGAGTTTAGAGTTTATGTTTTGGGTTTTAGGGTTTAGATGTAGGGGTGTTTATGTATATGCCTATTACTATGTATGTGGATCTTATATTACTATAAAATTTATTAAAAAAACATTTACGATCGACATCATTATTTTATATCAAGGGTTTTCTCTGCTATGTATTCATATTTATTTTAGTCTAAACATGTTGTGAGTCTATTCCAACCCTCAAAAGTACAAAAATTTGTGTACTTATTGTTAACTAAAGAGTGTAGGTATATCCTTAAATTATTTGATCACTATCCCCACTTGGTATAGGTCAATTAGTTTTACATTTTAGTATTTGGATTTGTGTCTCTACCCTAAAAAAATTGACAACTTCGTGCACTTATGGGTGATGGATTTTGTAATATCATGAATAAAAGGTTAAAGCACACACATTTGGAGGAAACAGAGGTGTAAAGATAAAATCAAAGGAAATTAATGTAAAATATTTGTGCAAGTAAGTATAATATCCCTAATAAATTGATTGTCATAAATAATGATGAAATGAATAATGATAGTATACCAAATTTTTAATGTACAATTTTGAATTCTTATTTTACATTAAATTACAACGCAAGTCCACATTCAAATTTTAAGTTTTTTAATTATTGTGATGATTATAGTATGCATGATGATGTAAATTACATGGAAAAAACATTTGGTGAAAGTATCAATCAAGAAAACAATATAGGAACACCATAGTTGAAGAAACTTGTAATGAATAAAATTATAAATAAACACAAAAATCAATTAAATTTAACACTAAGAACACCTCGTAGGATTTCAAAAATAAGAATCATGTATTTAATTTCAATTAATAAAACCAATGTCAAAACATTATCCAAGCATCATATACTAATAAAAACTAAAAAAATTAGGACTTACACTTTGAAAAATTAAACAAAACTGAAAGATGCCAATTGTTTATTACATTTATGAAAGTGCATATGATGAGACCTACAATGCATTCCATAGGACTAAGAACATACAATATTGATTGTGTAAACAAGGCATATGTTGAAAAGTTTCATAATGCATACCATCAAGTAGATGTGAAAAAACACACCAAAGATAGTAACACTACTCGATGTATTATTACAACTTCTTTGGTAAGTTTTAAAATAAATAATAAACAATTGATTATACAAACAAGCTAATCATTTCACATAAATTTAAAAACTCTAATAAAATCAATTAGGATACATGCAAAACTTAATGTTTCCAATAACAATGACTTGTGGGCATTTTTTTATAGACTCCCATGGAAATAAAAGTCTATAGCAAATTCCTTAAAATATTTACATGTAGAATTTTGAAAGATAACACAAGGTTATCACCTAATATTAGAGATGTAGTCAAATAAATAATTAGTTCTCCTAAATATTAACCAAATCCTAAAAATTTAATAGATATGAACCAAACATTATTGTACTTTAAGTTTGTCAAAAAATATCCACATATTTATATTAGTTAAAGATATTTTTTGAAATCTTCAAACCCTTCTATGTGAAAATAAATAACACATGCACTACTTATTGTTGTAGACAACATGTTGAATTCTTGATGAATTATGATATTTTAAATCATGTTTATTATACTTAACATACATAAAATATTTTACAAGAGTGTGGAATTTAATCCCTACCAAAATCAAAAGGGGAATTTATTCCATGTTTTTTTTTTGAAAAGATGAGATGGATTTTTTTTTACAATGTTGAACATTGTCACTGATTAAGCAGGAGATTGTTGAGCATTATCATCGAGTAGCAATATTTGACATTAATTGTGTCATTGATGTCAAAGGTTCTTATGAAGATGCATGGTTATTTCACTTATGTCAATCTAATATCATTGATGTCCAAGGTTTTTGTTCATGTAAGCCTTGTGCTATGTATATGAATGAGCTCTAATTCCAATCATATTAAGTGTTGTTGATGTATGAAAATAATAATGTGAAAGTATTATCTAAAGAATCATAGTAATATCATTAAATATAATTGAGTAAATATAGGTTAGTAAATCAAGCATTAATCATATTGTGATTCTTTGTCTAGACCTTGTGAGATGATATTTTCAAGTAGCATGATGATATGAGTGAGCTCTGAAGAAGAAGTTGTATGCTTCAAAGATCTATTTAAGTAGTTATGAAGATGCTATAAATGAGATACAAAGATGATAATTCTCTAAAGAACACTTGATAGAAGTTGAGCAAGAGAGATAATGTTTGAAACTATACATAAGGGGTTTAGGACCTTCAAAATGATTAGATGGTCAGATCTTAAGATATGTATATGCAAATCTAAAGATGATGTGAAGATCCCAATCATACTCTAGGAATTTGTAAGTAGATTTGAATATGTTATGTTGAATTTCTAAATAAGAGTGAGTCTATGATGTTTTTTTAGCATACACAAGAGACATTGAAACACAATAGAGTTTCAAGGTGCAGCCTATATGGTTGTTATTGTAAAAATGATTGTCAATGATGTCAAAATGGACATTATAAACATGTCATTGATGTTAAATATTGAGTATTATGACTTTATTGATGTGAAATGGATCCTATCAAAGGTTAAGAATGATTAGAATGACTGTGTGCATGAGTATAATTCATTTGGTTTTTCATATTGATCGTCTATACATTCTAGGTCTATGATAAGAAAATCTAAAAAGGATTTTTGATAACATCACCATTGACACATGTGGATAAGTTTAGGGGAGTTGGCCATATGGTTGTGATCACATTAGTCCTTAGTTATTATGCAGTAGATATGAAGCCATGAAATGAAGCACATTTGTAGATATGTGGATGCAATGTTGGATACTTGAAAAGAATTCACTAAGTTCTAACACTTAACTAAATTTTAAAAAGGGCTAAATAGAGCCAAGTAATCATGTTGAGGAGGTTAAAATTCAAATACATGGATATGTTAGGACAAAATGATCATATGGTTTTATTCATTTTTGTTCCTAGTTTCTATGTGTTGAATAAAGCATAAATCATATTGTAATGCTTTGTCTAGACCTTGTGAGATGATATTTTTAGGTAGCATGATGATATGAGTGAGCTCTAAAGAAGAAGTTGTATGCTTCAAAGATCTATTTAAGTAATTCTGAAGATGATATAAATGAGATACAAAGATGAGAATGCTATAAAGAACACTTGATAGTATTTGAGCAAGAGAGATAATGTTTGAAACTATACATAAGGGGTTGAGGACCTTCAAAATGATTAGATGGTCAAATCTTAAGATCTGTATATGTAAATCTAAAGATGATGCGAAGATCCCAATCATACTCCAGGAATTTGTAAGTAGATTTGAATATGTTATGTTGAATTTCTAAATAAGAGTGAGTGTATGATGTTTTTTTAGCATACACAAGAGACATTGAAACACAATAGAGTATCAAGGTGGAGCCTATAAGGTTGTTATTGTAAAAATGATTCTCATTGATGTCAAAATGGACATTATAAACATGTCATTGATGTTAAGTATTTAGTATTATGACTTTATTGATGTGAAATAGATCCTATCAAAGGTTAAGAATGATTAGAATGACTGTGTGCATGATCATAATTCATTTGGTTCTTCATATTGATCATCTATACATTTTAGGTCTATGATAAGAAAATATAAGAAGGATTTTTGCTAACATCACCATTGCCATGTGTGGATAAGTTTAGGGGAGTTGGTAATATGGTTGTGATCACATTAGTCCTTAGTTATTATGCACTAGATTTGAAGCCATGAAATGAAGCACATTTTATAGATATGTGGATACAATGTTGGATACTTGAAAAGAATTCACTAAGTTCTAACACTTAACTAAATTTTAAAAAGGGCTAAATAGAGCCAAGTAATCATGTTGAGGAGGTTAAAATTCAAACACATGGATATGTTAGGACAAAATGATCATATGGTTTTATTCATTTTTGTTCCTAGTTTCTATGTGTTGAATAAAGCATAAATCATATTGTAATGCTTTGTCTAGACTTTGTGAGATGATATTTTTAGGTAGCATGACAATATGAGTGAGCTCTAAAGAATAAGTTGTATGCTTCAAATATCTATTTAAGTAGTTCTGAAGATGATATAAATGAGATACAAATATGAGAATGCTATAAAGAACACTTGATAGTATTTGAGCAAGAGAGATAATGTTTAAAACTATACGTAAGGGGTTGAGGACCTTCAAAATGATTAGATGGTCAAATCTGAAGATCTGTATGTGCAAATCTAAAGATGATGCAAAGATCGCAATCATACTCTAGGAATTTGTAAGTAGATTTGAATATGTTATGTTGAATTTCTAAATAAGAGTGAGTGTATGATGTTTTCTTAGCATGCAGAAGAGACATTGAAACACAATAGAGTTTCAAGGTGGAGCCTATAAGGTTGTTATTGTAAAAATGATTGTCATTGATGTCAAAATAGACATTATAAACATGTCATTAATGTTAAATATTGAGTATTATGAATTCATTGATGTGAAATGGATCATATCAATGGTTAAGAATGATTAGAATGACTCTGTGCATGAGTAGAATTCATTTGGTTCTTCATATTGATCGTCTATACATTTTAGGTCTATGATAAGAAAATATAAGAAGGATTTTTGCTAACATCACCATTTCCATGTGTGGATAAGTTTAGGGGAGTTGGTCATATGTTTGTGATCACATTAGTCCTTAGTTATTATGCACTAGATTTGAAGCCATGAAATGAAGCACATTTGTAGATATGTGGATGCAATGTTGGATACTTGAAAAGAATTCACTAAGTTCCAACACTTAACTAAATTTAAAAAATGGCTAAATAGAGCGAAGTAATCATGTTGAGGAGTTTAAAATTCAAACACATGGATATGTTAGGACAAAATGATCATATGGTTTTATTCATTTTTGTTCCTAGTTTCTATGTGTTGAATCAAGTATAAATCATATTGTAATGCTTTGTCTAGACCTTGTGAGATGATGTGTTTAGGTAGCATGATTATATGAGTGTGCTCTAAATAAGAAGGTGTATGCTTCAAAGATCTATTTAAGCAGTTCTAAAGATGTTATAAATGAGATACAAAGATGAGAATGCTCTAAAGAACACTTGATAGTATTTGAGCATGAGAGATAATGTTTGAAACTATACATAAGGGGTTGAGGACCTTAAAAATGATTAGATGATCATAACTTAAGAACTATATATGAAACTCTAAAGCTGATGTTAAGATCCCAATCATACTCCAAAGATTTGTAGGTAGATTTGAATATGTTATGTTGAATTTCTAAATAAGAGTGATTGTATGATGTTTTTTGAGCATACACAAGAGACATTGAAACACAATAGAGTATCAAGGTGGAGCCTATAAGGTTGTTATTGTAAAAATGATTCTCATTGATGTCAAAATGGACATTATAAGCATGTCATTGATGTTAAAGATTGAGTATTATGACTTCATTGATGTGAAATGGATCCTATCAAAGGTTACCAATGATTAGAATGACTGTGTACATGAGTAGAATTCATTTAGTTCTTCATATTGATTGTCTATACATTTTAGGTCTATGATAAGAAAATCTAAGAAGGATTTTTACTAACATCACCATTGCCATGTGTGGATAAGTTTAGGGGAGTTGGTCATATGTTTGTGATCACATTAGTACTTAGTTATAATGCCCTAGATTTGAAGCCATGAAATGAAGCACATTTGTAGATATGTGGATGGAATGTTGGATACTTGAAAAGAATTCACTAAGTTCCAACACTTAACTGAATCTAAAAAAGGGATAAATAGAGCCAAGTGATCATGTTGAGGAGTTTAAAATTCAAACACATGGATATGTTAGGACAAAATGATCATATGGGTTTATTCATTTTTATTCCTAGTTTCTATGTGTTGAATCAAGCATAAATCATATTGTAATGCTTTGTCTAGACCTTGTGAGATGATTTTTTTAGGTAGCATGATGATGTGAGTGAGCTCTAAAGAAGAAGTTGTATGCTTCAAAGATCTATTTAAGTAGTTTTGAAGATGTTATAAATGAGATACAAAGATGAGAATGATCTAAAGAACACTTGATAGTATTTGAGCATGAGAGATAATGTTTGAAACTATACATAAGGGGTTGAGGACCTTCAAAATGATTAGATGGTCAAAACTTAAGAACTGTATATGAAACTCTAAAGTTGATGTTAAGATCCCAATCATACTGCAAAGATTTGTAGGTAGATTTGAATATGTTATGTTGAATTTCTAAATAAGAGTGAGTGTATGATGTTTTTTGAGCATACACAAGAGACATTGAAACACGATAGAGTTTCAAGGTGGAGCCTATAAGGTTGTTATTGTAAAAATATTGTCATTGATGTCAAAATGGACATTATAAACATTTCATTGATGTTAAATATTGAGTATTATGACTTCATTGATGTGAAATGGATCCTATCAAAGGTTAACAATGATTAGAATGACTG
>JARHVA010005573.1:885000-897500 GCA_037957365.1 Torreya grandis | reverse complement strand
ATGAATTAGAAGGGGATCTAGAGTGTCAGCTCATCTTTTTTAGAGGAAATTGACAAGCTGAGAAAAGAGAGCTCAAAATAGAAGTTTGGATAGAAGGAGATTGAGAAAATTTCTAGAAGTCTCGAAAAATATGATTATATGATAGTGAGCCTAAAGAAACAAGTTGAAGAGGCAAAAATAATAGAAGATGTAAAAATTGAACTATAATCTAAAGTTGATGAGTCCATGAATTTAGAATAAGATATAATGGCTTTAAGGAAAGAGCTTCGAAAAGCTAAAAAATAACTATACAAAAGTCTAAAGTTGATAGGAGGATCATACATTCTTAATTAACTGATCAACTCTCAAAATACCTAAAAAGAGAGATCAGGGATTGCTTATTAAGAAGGAAAAAGTTCCATAACTAGTACATCTATAAACCTACATGAAAAATTCAAAGCAAAAGGAGAAACAGGATCAAAGAAAGAGAAATCTTGCAAGGATACAAAGATAGACTCAAACACAACTAATGTCAAGAAATCAAAATGAGAAAAGAAGCAAAAATAAAAGAAAAAGACAAAGGTAATTGATGCAGATGAATAGATAAAAGTGAGAGACTTGAAGAAGCTAGAGTTTAGAAGAGCTCCTTATACTACTAAAAAAACTCATGCTATGACTAGGTATTCCTCTTTATTTTATGGTTATTGTTATACATGTCATTATTTTAGTTATAGGATTTTTGTTATATAGTTTTACCTAAAAATAGAACAATTTTTTAAAGTAGAAAATCATTCGTTCCCTTGTTAGATACAAATGTAATATGCTATACTTGCAATAATTTTGGTCACATAACTAAATAATGTAGAACAAACTTTATAAGAACAAAACCATAAATTAAGAAGAAACACATGCATCCCAGTGTCCAAAAATATTCACAAGTACCTAAAAAGGAGAAAAATAAGCTATATAAGAAACCCAAGGAAGTGTGGAAAGTGAAAGATCAATCTATGATTATTCAAACTACACTCCATGCAAAGGAGCAAAATTTATGGGTGATAGACAATGGTTTATCAAAGCATGTGACTAGTGACAAGAGCAAGTTCATTAAATTGAGAAAATGTAAGGAAGGATCTATCATCTTGAGAGATAACACTATAGTAAAGAAAAAAGGTAAAGGATCCTTGAACATAGATGAAAAACTGCTTGCACACGATGTACTTTATGTTGAAGTATTTAAGCATAATCTTCTAAGTGTCATCCAAATGTGTGACAATGGATATAAGGTCACATTTAATGTAGAAGGTTACAAGTTAAAGAGATTTGAAAGACTAGTAACAAAAGGGAAAATGACTAAAAGAAATATCTATAATCTTGTTTATGTAAATGGTAATAGCTACCTGATAAGAAATATTTATGATAGTTGGTTATAACATAGAATAATAGTCATGTTAACTTTGGTAACCTAGTCAAATTAATCATAAATAAGTGTGTTTCACACATTCCCAAGATAACCAAACTTGTAGACACTACTTGTAGGGAATCTCAACTAGTCAAGCAGACAAGGGTCAGATTTTAAGCAAAGGAGTATGCAATTACAAAGCTTCTAGAATTAGTTCATACTAATTTTTTTCATCCTACTAAGACAAGATGATCTAAAGGAGAGAGATACTTCATTATATTTTTATAATATTACTCAATAATGACATGGGTATCCTTTTTGAAAGACAAGTCACAAGCATTTAGAGATTCAATATCTTTAGGGCCATTGTGGAGAATGAGATTGGATGATAAATCAAATGCTTAAGATCTGATAAAGGTGGAGAATTTACCACAAATGAGTTCATAGAATATTTTGATAAACATGGGATCAAAAGGCATTACTTTATAGCAAGGACTCCATAGTAGAATGGAATTATTGAGAGAAAGAACATGACAGTCAAGGAGATGCCTAGAACAATGCTGAAAGAGGCCAAGTTGCATGATGGATACTGGAGAGAAGTAGTCCAAACAATATTATACATATTTGATAGAGTTTAACTGAGGGTACATAGTGACAAAACCCCCTATGATATATGCTATGGAAAACCTACCTTTGTTAAGTACATCAAAGTGTTTGGAAGAAAATGTTAAATTAGGAGAAAGGAGGACAAATTGGGAATATTTGAATCAAGATATTATGAAGGAATATTTCTTTTTTATTCCACCCCAAATGAAGCTGATATTTTTTATAATAAAAGGCTACAAAATATTTTAGAGAGCATGGATGTCAAAGTTGAAGAAGGAATCAAACATGTTTAACCTGACAAATAAATCTATAATGAGGAATTAGATTTTAAATATTAAGCATCTAATGAAGAACATGACGAACTAAATGAAAAGAGACATCCAATATTTATTCAAAAGGATCATTCTATAAAGTAAATCATTGGAAATAACAATGAAGTCATTTAAACAAGGAGAAGAGCTATAATGAACAAGGAGCAGGGAAGTTTTGCTCTAATTTATAAAATTAAGCCTAAGAGTTATGTTAAAGCTAAGAAGGATGAGAATTGGCTATAATACATGGAAGAAGAATTGATCCAAATTGAAAATAATAAAACTTGGCAATTAGTCCCAAGACCTTCAAACAAGAATGTGATAGGTACAAAGTGGATCTTTAGAAACAAGCTCAATGAGGATGGAGCTATCATAATAAATAAAGATATATTCATGTGTAAATGATATGCACAAGTTGAGGGCATAGATTTTGAGGAAATATTTTCTCCAATCACTAGATTGGAAGCTATAAGAATGTTTCTAGCATTCTCTATTTACAATAAATTTAAATTCTATGAAATGGATGTTAAGTTTTCTTTATTGAATGGGAACCTACAAAAGGAAGTTTACATAGAACAACCTGAAGGTTTTCAGTTTTTAGAGGAATAATATTATGCTCATATTGAAGAAAGCTCTATATGATCTAAAATAGGCACCTAAAGCATGGTATTCAATATTGGATCAATACCTACAATAATAAGGTTTCAATAGAGTTTGTGTAGATAACAAACTATACTTCAAATCAGAAGGTGAGCATATGTTGATTGTTTTTGTTTATGTAGATGACATAATATTGGGTGGTAGTAATAAAAAAATATGAAAATAAATTTTGACATAAATTCAAAGTTAATTTGATATGTTTATGCTAGGATAAATTTCTTTCTTCCTTGGTCTACAAATAACACAAGATGATGAAGGGATATTTATATACCAAACCAAGTATGCAAATCAAATGATCAAGAAGTTTAGAATGGAAGATAACAAACTAGGTAATACTCCCATGATAAATTGATGTAAGTTAAGCAAATAGGATGAGTCCCTTGATGTAAATCAAACTATGTACAAATCAATGATAGGTGTCTCCTTATACCTAGCTATATGAAGACTAGATATCATGAAATAAGTGTGTATTACTGAAACATTTTAGGATGTTCCCCAAGAATCACATGTAAATTGAGTGAAAAATATCTTTAAATACATCAAGATCACAATTGACTATGGCCTATGGTATCCTACAAGTGAAGATTTCACTTTGACAACTTCTATAGCTACTGAAGATGTAGGAAGTGTGGATGATAGAAGTATAGAGAGGATCAAATAACATGATTAGTCAAACATTATTACAATAAACTAAATTATTAATGCATAATAACAAATATAATTAAGCCTATCTATTCATGTGGGAATTACTAATGGTAATGAAAGATAAATGAAAGAAATTAAGAAATTTATACCTTCCCAAGTGAATCCATTGTCCAAAAGTGGCTCAAAAGCATGTTCTACCTTGATCAAACATCCTTGTCTTTATAAAAAATGGTGGAAAACTCCTTCAATGTCTCAAGAACACTGTACAAAACCTAGGCTCATGATTTGGAATCACTAAACTAGCTTATCAATGAAGCTTGCAAGCAAAATCAATAATCAAATGCAAAGGATTGTGGAAACAATTTAACATTATAACTTTGTAATATTCAAGCTTGAAAATGATGTCCATGGCCTCTCTATTTATATATTTTAAAGAATGACTAGAATCAACCATGACCATTCATCTCAAGATTGAGATGTGTGGTCATGGATTAATTCAATTATGTAATTAAAATCCATAGTTATCCTTATCATGACTTTGGAAGAAGGGACATTAATGAGTCATGGGAGGTAATAAAGAGGCATGTAATACCCATAATCCTAATATTTGATGCACTTATGCCTTCATGGATGTCATCCCATATATGACATCACCAAATGATGTTGATAATATAAATCAATTTCCAAAAAGAAATATTCAAAAACTCTCATGGAAAATCTGCTTAAGATCTTGTTTTGGATTAATTATCCTTAAACAAGGATAATCAATATTTGTGTAGTTGTTTGGAAATTAATCATCAATCAATGAAAATGGTCAGAAAGTCATATCATTGGATCGTAATTTGACTTGAGAAGAACTAAAAGGTGATATTAGATGTGTTGGAATTGTATTCCCATTTGGGATGTTTCCAATAAAAAATAACAATGGTACATCATGTGTACTAATTAAATAAAAGAAAACACTGATCTAGAGCACAAAAAGGTGAAATCATCATTTTGACATGAAATCAATTGATCAAAGTTAGCTATCCCATAAATTGCATTACGCCATCTAGGGATACTTTTACCAATATTAGCACTTGTAAATGACATATTCAAACCATTTATGGTGTTTTATGGATTTTAGCCTAAAATTTTTATTTGATTACAATTAAAGTGTGATTGATAATTTCAACACAAATGGTGTTAGGAATTGGATGTCTACATTTTCCCCTATTTGAGAAGGCATAACGAGACATTTAGGTAAAGCAACATATTTTCAAAGAAAATATTTGTCAAGAAGAAATTAGAATAGACCCATGATTCCCCCTTGAGAGGACACACTAGGATGAAAGAGAAAGATGGATTATTGAAAGGAGAGGGAAATTGGAATACACCCATGATTCCCCCTTGACAGGACACCACTAGGATGAAAGAGAAAGATGGATTCTTGAAAAGAGAGAGAAATTAAGATAGTAAACCATGGAATAGATCACATCTAGATGAGATAATGTTTGCACATGTTATTAACATCAATGATCAAAATATAATCAATGTTATAATAGGCCCCAATAGATGGGCGTAATGGGAATGATTAAATCCATAAATGTAAGGGACACACTTTAAATTTACCCAATTTGAGATTACAAGTTCTGCACTTACAACATTGATCAATCCTCAGATAAGTTGTACAATAAAATATTACAATCATGGGCATTAGTGTGGAGATCTTAGAATTAGAGGAAAAGAGAGAATTTTCTACTTCAAGAAGGGAAGCACCACTAGAATAGGGATTCCAAAGAGAATATAATAAGAAGTAATCCAATAAATTAAATATGATCATGATAAAATAGTTTTGCCCCAATAGTGCTAATTTTGATCATTGATAAAGAATAAATAGTGGTTTTCCCCTATAGGGATGAGTTGATTCAGATGTGGTTTAGATGGTAGACCCTAGAATGGGAAATTGGCAAGAAAAATAGATCAACTATATAACCCAAAAGATAGGTTAAAACAAGTGGGTGAAAACATACATGCAATGGTGTAATGGCTTCGAAATCCATATAAAACCAAGAATATGAGAATGCACAATGTGATGAAGGAGAATAAAAAAAGAATGAAATATAGCTGAGTGGACCTCAATAGACATTGAGCACTATCTACATAGCTCCATGGACTCATGTTACAACATGAACTTCAAGCCAATAAAGTATATAAGTTATAAAATATGGGAAAATAATATATTAGACCTAATCAAAGAGTTTTTTTGCTTGAAAAATGACAAGAGTGTAGCATGGTGGAACAGGAATGTATAGATGCATATAAGTGTGAGATAATTTTTTTATTCTTTTATGGATCATGTTCTAATGTTTTGGGTATTTTCAAAGTATTTCTAATGTTTTTGGTGTTTTTAGGATAAAATTTTCATAAGGTGGGAACATCTAGTCAAGGAGATGCACGTCTGAGAGTAGAGGTCTCAATAAAATAGATAAGTTGGCTACAATGGTCCATATTCCCGAATCGATGAGAGAAAGGCTTAGGTTGCTCACAAATTAATGAGAGTGCATGGAAAGGTGGACTGAGGTTACCTCAACATGAATTTATTATGACCTATATAACGTTGAAATGACTTTAAGTCATAGTAATTCCATCCACACAAAATGTGGGGAAAAAACCAACGAGGTCCCAACAAGTTCTCAAATTTGGTAAATGACTAGTCAAATAAAAATAGTAATGGAAACGTGATGTGGCAATGCATGGTAAACAAGTGTTTCACCTAGTTTTCCTATAAGTGGTTATAACTAGGACACAATGGCATAGATCAATGATACTAATTTACCCATAGGTGGTTATAATTAGTAGCAAGACTGGTGAGACACTAACTTGCCTATAGGTGGTTATAATCAGGGTCACATAAACAAACTTGATATATAATGGAAAAGGAAAGATATCTTGCCAGATCAAATGTCACACTAACTTCATAGACTATCACTTAAACATTACTTGGATTGACTTTTGAAACTTGGTTTGAATCCCTAGGCAAAAGGTGTAAGAAGAACCAAAGTAACCAAGATCAAAACAGGATTGGATAGGATAACTAAAAATAGGCTTTGGTCTAGATAGGAATGGAATGATAGGATGGAATAACATTGCATTAGGATAATGATGGATTTTGATAGGTTAGATAAAAATGGTAAGAGGGATGCCCCCAAGTGATGGGGTAAATGGAAGGATATGCGACAATGGAAAAAAGATATCTAACAATGGCAATGGCATGGCAATGTGAAATGGTATGGTAAAGTTTTTTGGCCAGGTGTGGTTTTAGATTTTGTTATTACTATTGATAGGGATATGCATGTCCTAATTAAAAATGATACAAATAAAATACTTGATCATGTAAATTTCTATCCCACACCTGATCTGAATAACTGCTCTATCAAGAACTTGATGTAGATTTAAAATATGAGAATGTCGTTGTGTTCTCCAATGGTCATTGATTTTGACTCCTTCAAATTTCAAGAAAATGTATCTTTGTATCATCTACAAAGGAAAGTGTTTCCATGGATGGTAAATAAGGACAAATAATGGATAGTAGGTTTGGTTATGAAATGGAATGGAAGATGATAATGGAATGTATAATGGTTGGGAAATAAATTAAGATCAGGATGTTCAGTCACACTTAATGTTGTTGATGCCAAATTTGACATGACATTGTTTTTGGTGGGGCCAAAGACTTGTTTTCTTGATAAGACCATTATATTTTTCTTTTGTTTGGGCCTAAGAGTAGTTACCATCTAATTAGGTTATATATAGGAATCTATTTTGATTCGATCTTTTATTTTATCTTCATTAAGTAGTGAAGAACTTTTTTACTCAACTATTAGTGCCTCAAAGAT
Organism: Torreya grandis; assembly: GCA_037957365.1. NCBI lineage: Eukaryota > Viridiplantae > Streptophyta > Pinopsida > Cupressales > Taxaceae > Torreya > Torreya grandis. Next base: position 890,025 of record JARHVA010005573.1, on the reverse strand, counting down.
ATTTTCACCAATAAATTTGTCTTTTTTGTCCCATAGCACCTCTAAAAATTTTTCACTAAGGAATGTTGAATTTTGACTTCGATTTTATTCTAGTGCTTCCAAAAACATTTCACTAAAAGATGCTGAGGTTAAAATTTGTGTGGCCCCTAGTGCCTCTAAAAAGTTTTCACTAGGAGAGTTTTATTCTTATAAATGAATGTGGTCTTCACCTCCTTTATCTTCTTCAACTATTATGCCAACATGGATGCAGTTCAACAAAGTGTGATTCTATATATCTCAATCAAAACTTATGGGAGATGCAATGTCAATAATATGGATATCTTGGTTGAGGATAATGGACTATGGAATGGTAATAGAATGGGGAGAGTCTACATAATCCTTCTAGAAGATACTAGGATAACTCATGTTGAAGCTGAAGTACTCATTCTCAAAAACTGTAGAAGGATCACAAATATATTCAAATTGATCTACAAGGAAATTATAACCATTATTATAATAACCATGACTATAATCTATTTTTTAATTTGAATCCAAAGAAAGGGATTCTAAATCCAATGTCACAATTGATGTTGATTCTATTTCTGATGCTAATATTGATTCTTCATCTGATATGGTCATTTTGATAATGTTCTATTGAATGCTAAATTTTTGATAAGTAATAGCCTATGATGGCATAATGGGCTCAATAAAAAATTATTCATCTTGGAAGGGTTCAAAATATACTGGCTCACCTAAGTGAATCCCCTCAAAGAGATGGAACCGCTCAAGGGACATCTTGAAATAATCATGTCTATCAAAGTGAGACTCCTCAATGAGTGGGAAAAGATCAAGAGACAACTCTATAGAGACTATCTTGTCAAGGAGATGACGTTATTAAAAAATAGGTAACATATAAATATTTAACTTATCATAGTTTGACTTGTCACAAATGGGTGTTTAAATAATAACATTTTGGTTTTGGTCACAATTAGTTGCAAAAAATCAATTTTGAACACATTTTGATCCTCATAAGATGGCTCTTGAAGAGGTAATGGTTATTTTTTAGGCTAGAAGATCGACACAAAATTTATAAAGTGGGGAAAATTTGGTTTATATGGATAAATGGTTTTTTGTTCAATAATGGACTCTCCAAATATTATTCTATTGAAGAAAGGATAAAAAATAATTGGTTATTCAAATGGAGGTTCTTCAATGATAGGTTCATTAAAAACTAGTGATGGGCCAAGAATTGTAATAATTCGATGTTTCTTAGTTTGGTTTCTTGTATGAACCAAATTAGGAGGTATTAAATTGGTAATGATTGAATCTTTCTTAGTTTTTTTTCTCATGCAAACTAAAGGAGGAGGTTGTAAAACGGTAACAATTGGTCGCTTCTTAGTTTGGTTACTTATGAAAACTAAAAGAGATGGTCCTAAAATGGTAATCCTAGCACATTTTGGAGTTTGATTAATTTCAATAGCTAAAACATCCAAGTCTCCCTAATAAACCCAATCATTATATCATGAGTTGGATTATAAGTTGGATCTTGACTATGTTCCTATGACTAATTTTTGTGAGGTGGATAGAAATCTATCTCGCAAACCATATTGTCAGCATAGGGGTCTTGACTAAAGTCATAAAATTTATTTTATGTGGCCATTTTATCATAAGTTGAATTATCTATGATTGTATCATAAGTATAGTTAGACATATATGTATTTAATGAATAAAGCTTCAAAAAAAAAAAAAGACTGAGTCTGCAAACTCTAAAAAGTGATGTTTAAAATACCAAAGTTCAACCTTGGTCAAAAGGGTGAAGCTGCATCTCAAAAGTAGTTTGTGTCAATATTTGGCATAAAATAACCTTATGTCAAATGTCTAACATCAAAGCTTTTTTAAGAAATGTTACATTCTCCATAACAAAGGCACAAAAAATGATGAGAATAGGCACTCAAACAAACAAACAAACAATCAATAGTGTTCAAAATTGGGTAATCATTTAACTGAAGTTATGCAACCCAAAAGAAAAATATCTATGTACCATCCACATGAATTAATGCCTAAAAAAAATCAATCAATGTTTGGATCCAAACTTGATAAGGTTAATTGAAAATACAATGTTGAAGACTAGGATTGGACCAAACAAGCTAGCTAATAGCAAATACCATAATGACACATAAATAAGGTCCAAATGGTATATATGACATTGTTTGAAACAAGTGGTTTTTGATACAATGGTAATCAAGTTATTGAAATAAATTGAGCATCCTAATAGTGTAAGCATGCTCTAATGATGTGATCAATTGTTATGTTTTAAAGACTCAAAGCTAAAAATGGTTTGACATGATTTGGGTACCATAATGCTACTCTTCTCAACTCAAATACATGATTTTGAGATGGTTGTAAACAATCAATCAAATTTTAGTATCAAAACATACTAAGTAAAAATGACCAAAATATACTATGTATAATCATCTAAATCGTAGCAAGGGTATAGTAAAATGGGGTTGACTAAAACTAGATAGTTTTCAAACATTTTTAGGGAAATAATTACACAATGAATTTCACATAAAATGATGCAAAATAAAAGCATTGATGCTGGGTGTTTGTGGCACTTGGCTTATTTTAAAATGGTATAGTCTTTTTTCAACCACTACATCTTGTTGTTCACTTAGTGTAGTGCGATGTCCAAAGTGTAGAGACATCTCATGTGCAACTCCATCACTAGAAGGTGGTTTAACCACTCAAACCTCTGATCTTATTGGGAGTGGGTGAATTCAATGCTGGGAGATGAAACCCTGGGTTAAAACTTCCCTAAAGAACTTGAGGGAGGTGATGAAGTCCCCCTCGTAAGCCAAGTTTGCATAAAAATAAATGACATAAAAACAAAGACTTTAAGGTCATTTTCATGGTCACCCAAACTATGATGAGTTTTGGGGGAGTGGCTTAGATGATATTATTTCTATGCCTTGGACTAGGATTTTTGCAATAGGAATGGCACTTTTAATTCCAAGGGTTCCCTAAAGAGGACATGTGAAAGATAATACACATGACATCTCTCTCTTTGCCAAATAAACTAGTTGAAACAACTAATTGAATACAAAAAGCTTGAAAAGGTGAGTTAATTTTCTAAGCACCAAGTTAAAAGATTTCATGGTGTTCTTTTGAACCCTTGGTCTTAATTTGTAACTTTGAAAGCACAATTATCAAATCAATCACTTAAGAATCTAAATTTTCATTAAGCCCAAAAACAAGTTCCTAATTTATTTTAAAACACTCAAATGATGTGTGAAAGGCACCAGTTTATTTTTATTAGATGACATTCTATGTAGATCTTGCAGGAAAAATGTTAGCATGTTGCTTAGCTTTGAAGCACTTTTGAGGATGAAACAAGAAATTTTGAAAAATGAACTCTCAGGTTGATAGTTGATTTGGGTTGGATAGGCAAGTTAGGTTGATAGGTGAGTTGGGTTGATATGCCAGTCAGGTTGATAGGTGAGTCAGTTGCACAGGTGAGTTGGGTTAGACAAGTGATTTCAGTTGATAGGTGAGTTAGGATGATAGGCAAGTCAGGTTAGATAGGTGAGTTATGTTGATAAGTGAGTCAGGTTGACATGAGAGTTAGGTTGACAAGCAAGTTGGGTTGGATAAGAGAGTTGGGTTGGACAGAGGTGAGTCAAGGTTGAACTAGAGGTGAGTTGGGATGAAGTAGAGCTAAGTTAGGATGAACCAGAGCTAAGTTAGGCCATACTAAATTTGAGTTGGGATGAACTAGAGTCAATTTTGGCTAAACAAAAGTTGATTTGGGATGAACCTGAGTTGAGTTGGGCTGAACCAAAGTCAAGTTAGGATGAACCAGATTCAAGTTAGGCTAAACTAGAGCTAAGTTGGGTTGAAATAGAGCTGAGTTGGGATGAACCAAAATTGAGTCAGGCTAAACCAGAGCTGACTTGGGTTAAAGCAGAGATGAGTTAAGTTAAACCAAAGCTAAGTTTGGATGAACCAGAGTTGAGTTAGGTTGTGCTAGAGTCAAGTTCAGATGAACTATAGCTAAGTTAGGCCATCTCATGAACAAAACCATGCTTTATAAAAATGGACTTTTATCTCAATTTTTTCATTATTTACTTTGATACTCTAAGAACCTACATGAAAATAGTTAGTAGGTTTCTTATAAAGGCTTTTTGAGAAAATTAATGGGTTACGGTCCCATTAGGATTTCTAAAATGTAGATAGGATTACATAACATGATAAGTTAAACATTAGTCTAATAAACCAAAAGAAGAATGTGTAAGAACAAACTGAATTAAGCTTATATATTCATGTGGGAATTACTAATGATAATGAAAGATAAATGAAAGAAATTAATAAATATATACCTTCCCTAGTGAATCCATTCTCTAAAAGTGGCTCAAAAGCATGTTCTCCATTTATCAAACATCCTTATCTTTATCAAAAGTGGTGTCAAACTCCTCCAATGTCTCAAGAACACTCCAAAAAACCTAGTCTCATGATTTGGAATCACTAAACTAGCCTATTATTGAAACTTGAAAAAAAATCAATGATAAAATGTAAAGGATTATGAAAAAAAATAACATTATAACTTTTTAATATTCAATCTTAAAAATGATGTCCATTGCCTCTCTATTTATATATTTTCAACAATGACCAGAATCAGCCATGACCATCCATCTCCAGATTAAGATGTGTGGTCATGGATTAATTAAATTATGTAATTAAAATCCATAATTATCCTCATCATAAAATTATAATAGGGACATTAATGAGATATGGGAGGTAATAAAGAGGCCTGAGAGACCCATAATATTTATATATGATGCGCTTATGACTTGATGGATGCCACCCCATAGATGCCATCACTTGAAGATGCAGATAATAGAAATAAATTTCCAAAAAGAAATATTCAATAACTCTCATGCAAAATCCACTTAAGTTCTTGATTTGGATTAATTAGCCTTAAATAAGGTTAATCAGCATATATGCAATTATTTGACAATTTTCCCTTAATCAATCAAAATGGTCAAAAAG
>JARHVA010005573.1:852500-880000 GCA_037957365.1 Torreya grandis | reverse complement strand
ATAGATTTAATATTTCATATCTACAAATTTGTTGATCAAATTTTACCACTTACAAACAAACCTAGTGGTGCAGACATTAAGAAAATCAAGCACAAGTTTAAATATGTTTCTTGATGTGTTTTCATGTAATATTAATGCATTGAAATACATGATTATTTTTTTGGGTCTTGAGTGATCTATTTATCCTTTGTAAAATCTTTTAAGTTAGTGCAAGAGGTTGAATCATTGAAACCAAACTACCTTATTTGGCTGAGTAGAGTCTGTGAGAGAGAAGGTTTGACGATTGGTCTATAAGACCAATAGTTTTCATTATATCTCATAATGTGATTGATTGAGGTTTATTATAATATGTTATAAGAATATTTTCATAATTTTAAATGTATTTAATAAATTCAATCATTTGTTATATTTTTATGTTTTGTTTACTTTTTTATGGAGTCAGTTGGTAGTTCTGAGTGAATATCTTAAAGAAAAGTATTTAAGCCTATTTGCCTTGAGTTGAAGAATTAGATGAAGTTATTTATGACCCTGAGTACATGAGGTTTATGAATATGTAATTTTTTTCCATGGTTATTTTTAAAAATTATGTATATGCCTCATTTTTTAAAGATAGTGTTTATGGATATGCGCAAGGCTTTTATAACCAGTGATTTGAAGAAGGGTTCAAGTGGTAGTTAGACCTAAAAGGTATTATGTACCCATATTTAATGTTGGATAAGGTATATTAAAGTGGCGTATGAATTTTTCCTATCATGTGTAGTGTTTTGACATTCTTCAAAAAAGATCAAAGGGTAGAGAGTTGTTAGGAAGGCCTATTAGGTCTTTATAAGCTTAAAAGAGGAGTAAGGGTTAACTGATGTATGGATGACCTATTATAGTGATTGATGCGTGATTAAGTCATGTTATTTTAATATGAAAATAATTATTCATAGACAATATATGTGATATGAATATGTTGCTGACTAAGAAATATATGATCAAGTGACTTATATAAAAGCAAGGTAGTTTAGGCCTACTTGGTATGATTAGAGGATGCGAAGTATGAGAGACTAGAAGAGGATAAGTTTATGATTTATATAATTGGTGAGAATAAGGAGGTCATGAGAACCATAAAATAAATGATATGAATATGTAAGAGAGGCTCCATGAAAGAGAATAAAGGTCAGAACACCTAATCAAGCCATGAAAAGGGCTAGTTGAGAGAAGAAAACTGAAGGATACTTTGAGAGGGAAAAAAGTAATCAAAGAGATGAAAGAGAAGATCATCATATATTTTATAAGTAAAAAGGGTTTCTAAAGTTTATTAAATAATTAGGTCTCTTAGTTAGTCCTAAGTCATCTAAGGGGTTAGGGCCTTTTTGCAAGTTGGTGTTTGTTAAATCCAAGTTGAAGGTTGGTAAATTATGGGTTGGTGCTCCTTGATGAGTTGGGGCTCAACTAAAATAATATATAAAGTTGGTGTTTGACATATTGTGCTAGTTACTCTAAGTTGAATGGGTGCTCAAATAAAGATTGAATCATTGATTTATAGGACTATAGTCTAAGAAATGTTTTAGTGGGTTTTATTCCCCATGAGGGTTTCCCATGTATATGTTGTGTTTATATGTTTCATACTCTTTTTATTTAATTTTTATGATTGATAAGATATATATTCTTGTAAGAATGGTTTTTACATGATTAAATGGAAATGAATGAAAAGTTTTTGAATAACGATTCAACCCCCGCTCTTAGTCATTTTGTTTCCAACAATTGATATCATATCAAGCCCTTTAGAGTAGGCTTAAAATCCTAAATAAGATCTTAAGAAGAAAGGATGACTAGTCATTACTATCAGGGTGGTTTATCTATTAGTAAGGTTCCATTGTTTAATGGATATAACTATGCCTTCTAGAATGATATAACGAAGATATATCTAATGTCACAAGGACATGATATTTTGTAGCTAGTTGTGGATGGCTATATTGCACATCCAATTCCATGAATAAATTAAATAGGTAAGGAGGTAGTGAGAATAACTCTAAGGAAATGAATTCCTTACTGTATGGCCTAATAGAGGTAGAGCTTGTAAAGGAAATGCACTGGGTTTCAGCCAAAGACATATGATACAAACTAGAGACTACCTATGAAGGAGACACCAAGAGGAAATCGGTCATGTTGAATACCCACAAGAGATGGTTTGAAATACTTAAGATGATTGAACATGAAACTATTTCATCCCACCTATTGAGGGTTAATGAATTTGTCAATATCATAATAGGATTGAGAGAATAAGTGAAAGAGTCTACTATTATAAAAAAATATTGAGATAACTCACTCATAAGTTTGATTCTAAAGTGTCTACAATAAAAGTGATGAAAGATTTGGACAAGCTAGAGATTAATGGGCTTCATGGCATATTGAATGTCTATGAGATGAGATTAAATGAAAGAATACCTCCTAAAAGGAAAGATGCTTTTCAAGGTTAAAAATAAGTCAAAGGTAAAAAAGATCAAAAATGTGGTATGTTCAGATATTTATGAATATGAATTCATATCTATGTTTTATAAGAAGTTGAGGTTTGTCTTAGGAAAGTACAAGGGTAACTTACCCTTCAAATGTTTTAGTTGTGGCAAGATTGGTCACTTTGAAACCAAGTGTCCTAACAAGGATAGATCCAATCATAATGAATAACATGATGAATCTCCTAAAGATGATATAAAGCCCTATATGTCTAATAAGAAAAAGAGAGAATTCAAGAAGAATGAAGGAAAATATCATTCAAGAATAAGAATAGTTTATATACAAAAGATGATAGTTCATCTGATGTACATAATTAAAACACATATGATAGTGATTATGATAGGAATCAGGATAAATATGATAACAATAAATCTTTATTTATAGGCATAGAATAAAAAAATGAGGGTTGTTTAAATGGGAAACGACATATGATTGATGCAAAATCTAATGGAGAAGTATACTATGACAATGAATAAATTGAAGTAGATCTTGAAGTAGAACTGGTAAGTGCCCTAGAGGAATTGAAGCATGTTAATAAGAATAACAAGAAACTAAAGTCATTAGTTTAATGTTATGAGGATTATAAAAGATTATTTGAGAAAACAATAAGAAATAGTTCCAAGTAATATGAAGAGATCATCGAATAATTTGAAATCTAGATAGAGATAGTGGTAGTAAGCTAATGAACATGAAAACTATCAAGAACAAGAAAATTACAAATAGACCAAAATATTAATATAATATTCAAAATTGATTTCTATTGATTTTTTGAAATAATTACAACCCAAACCATGCTTAAATAATCATCAATGTACATTTAGATTTGAAATGCAAAAATTCTTAAAATATTAACATTTATAATAAAACCTCTATTTTTAGTAGCTTTTATTTTTAGAAAGTCACACATGCAAGCACATGTAGCTCTAAAAATATCCCAAAATATTCAAAACACTAAAATTATCCTATGAGATTAAATTAAACTAAATTTTACTTTTGGTTCCAAAAACAGAAAAATCCTAAAAAAATTTATTAAACTAAATTTTTAGACCCTATTTTTCTACATCATTCTCCTCTAATTAGAAACAACTCAACTTACAAGAGTGGCAATTATTGTAATACTAGCACTTGTCTTTGATAATATTCTTTATCTCCCATTATATAATTCAAGTGTTGTCTTCTTGTTGCGATCCTTCACACTGGACCAAATACCTGTTATAATTCCCTTGCATTGTGCTCACTATCTTCATATCTAAAACCTACACTATCTTGTCCTTCTTTTTCTTTGGAACATGTTGCTTCCAATTTACTTATTCATATGCATCACCTTCACCATATTATTCATATAATTCATATAAATTTGAAACATTAAATATTAGAAAAATAGCAAAATTCTATGGTAAACGCACCTCATATGTGTTATCATTGATTTTATTGAAAATTGTGCATGGTCCAATTTTTTTTGTACTTCAAATTATTGTATGTGCCTTTTGTATATATCTCTTTCCTTAAGTAAACCATTACTAACTCTCCTTCTTAAAATACCTTGGATCTTCTTCTGACATCTATTGTTGCTTTAAATTTCTCATTACTTTCTTATAACTTTATTCCTACCTGTTTCAATTATTACATATGCTTTACAAACACTTCTGCATCGTCACTAATTTGATCTATAATTTCTATTTATACCAAATTTAAAATATCTAAAGGATATTTCCCATAAACAATTTAAAAAGGTCACTTTCCTGTTGATCTATTCATTAAATTGTTATATGCAAACTTAGCTTGTGTTAAAGCCAAGTTCTATTGCTTTGTCTTCTCTTCTGCTATGCATCTAAAAACATTTCCGATGCTCCTATTCATAAATTCTATTTGTCCATCTATATGTGGGTGATATACACTACTGAATTTTAGCTTAGTACCCATCCTCTTCCCAAAAGTCCTCTAAAAATGACTTGAAATTTTTCTATCCATGTCTAAAGTAATACTTTTTATAACACCATGCAATCTCAAAATATTTATAAAAAATAATTCTGTAACTCTAGTGGAATTATTGGTTTTCTTACATGCAATGAAATTAACCATTTTAGAAAATATTTCTACAACAACAAAAATTAAATTGTTAACTCTTTTTGTGTTTGGAAATCCCAACACAAAATCCATACTCAAATTAGTCCATGGTCCTATTGGAACTGGTAATGGCATGTAAAGTCCAATACTTTGCACACATCCTTTAGCCACCTAATATATTCTACACTTTGGAACATACCTTGTCACATCTCTCTTCATCTTTGGCCAAAAATACTTTTCCTCCACCAAAGCTATTGTCCTCATCTTACCAAAATGTCTATCCAAGCCACCACTATGTAGTTTATATTGTCTCATAGAGACCCAAATGGAATGCATAATTATTTCCCTTTGAAGAGACAACCTTATTCTATAAGATAATCATCATGAATAATATATTATCCCACATGTTAATGGATTCCTACACTATTCAACTATCTTGCCAAAATATGTATTAGTATCATATAATTATTTAATAGCTTCAAATCCAATTACTTCACTCACCATAGTAGTCAATAATGCTACCCTTCTGCTCAATGCATCAGCTACCTGATTCTATTTTATTCGTTTATGTTTCAACACAAAACTATATTCCTAAAAGAAAGAAACCAAATTTGCATGCCTATTATTCAACTACTTTTCTATATTCACATACTTCAAAGCCTCATGATCTATAAATAGGATAAAATCCTTAGGCTCTAGGTAATGCCTCTAATGTCTTAATGCTTGTACAATTTCATAAAGTTCAACATCATAAGTAGAATACTTTTTTCTTACCTCTTTCAATATCTCACTAAAATATGATATTGGCTTTCCTTCTTGACTTAACAAAACACCAATTCCCACAAATGAAGCATCACAATCAACCTCAAACACTTTGCTAAAATCTAGTAATGCTAAAATTTGTGTTGCTATAATCTTGTTCTTCAAAATTTCAAAACATTATGTGGCTAATCTAGTCCATGCCAATTCATTACCTCTCATGCAATATATTATTGGTGCCACAATACTACTAAACTTTCTAATAAATATTATGCAAAATTTTTGTAAAACATGGAAAATTCTTAAATTTGTAATGCTTTTTGGACTATGCCACTCAACAATTTATTTTTTCATTTCTTCATCCATTTTCATACCATCTATTCAAACTACAAATTACAAAAATACCAAACTATATTGCATAAACCTACACTTCTTCAGATTTGCATACAAATTCTCCTTTCTTAACACATACATTACCATTATTAAATGTTTTAAGTGTTCTTTAGTGTTACAAAATATCAAAAGATCATCAAAATAAAAAACCACAAACTTACCAATATATTCTTGTAGCACTATATTCATCACCCTCATAAATGTGATAGGTGCATTAGATAATGGCATCACCATCCACTCATATAATCCATCCTTAGTCTTGAATGTAGTTTTCACTCATCTCCTTCATGAATTTGAATTTGATAGTAACCACTCCTTAGATCAATCTTAGTAAAATATCTTTCTCCTACAAGAACATACATCATATCATCTAAATGAGGTATAAAAAACTATACGTTATTATAATTTTATTAATTGTTCCACTATCCACACACATTCTCCATCCTCCATCTTTATTTAGAGTTATCCATGTTCCTATTAGAATTATCCTATAATCTTATTGAATGGGTAGCGATGATCCTAAAATCAAATCAATGTGATGATAAATATCTCTCTTTGATGATAAACCATTGGGTAACTCATCAGGCATAACATATTTATATTATTTAAACACTCTTGCTACTTTTGTTGGTATTGGCACCATTTTTGTTTCTTCAATCTTTTCTACGAATGCATAACATCTACTTGATACCTTCATATCTTGAGTAAATTCTATAGTAGAGAGCATGATTTCTATCTTTTCTTCCTCTTTAAGATGTAAAAAACTACCTTTGTACCACCTTTCTAAAATATGTATGTGGTCTTTTCTCCATCATGATATACTTTCTTATCAAATTTCCATGGTATCCCTAATAACACATGACATGCATCCATCAAAATAACATCACACCATATTTCATAATTATAAGTTTTTCCTATAGAAAACTTGATTAAGCACCTTTTATCTACTATAACCTCATTCCCTTTCTTAAACCATGAAATATAATAAGGATTAGGACGCTTTTCACATTGAAAATTTTGTTTCTCTATCATTTATTTAGAAACCATGTTTTCACAACTACCACCATCTATAATTACTTTGCGTACCTTTCCACCTAAAGTATATCTTGTTAGAAAAATATTTTATTGTAGCCATGCATCACCACCTTCTTTATTATACACTTGATCTTTCCTTAGAGTGATCATGATTCTTCTCATCATGATATTCTCTCCAACATCAGCTAGTGCAACTTTAGTATTCTATTCTTCTATTTCAACTTCAACTAGATTTACTCTTGGATGATCTTCTTGCCTCCTTTCTTGATCTTGATAGTGTGGGTGCTCAAATGCTTTGTGTCCTTATCCAATATATAATATACATAATGTTTATGTTGATTCAAAAACCATCCTCTAACATCATCTTAACCTCATCCTCTTTGAAATCCTCTTCCTCTTTTTTTTTATTAAAACCCTTGCCTATTATCACCTTGCTTTTCTATAGCACATGATGATTCACCTTTATTGCCATTAAATCCACCTCTAATGTTATTAAACCCACCTCACCCCTTATTGGTGGGGATCCACCTCTTCTTAGACTAGTAGATGTCCTTCTATAACTCTATCTATTTTGTTTTTCTTCTACCTTCAAAGATAATTGATAAGCTTCCTCCATGTTAAGTATTCTATGGATGCTTAATTCATCTTGAATAGAAAATTTAAAATTATTTATTTATGTTGCATTTATATACTCTTTTGTTTAATCATGCTCCACTCATTTATAAATATTTTAAAATTCATATGTATACTCTTGTGTATTGTTATTTTTTTGCCTTAAATTCTAAAACATTATGTCAAGGGTTTGTGCATAATCCATAAGAATATTTTTCTCCCTAAACTTCTTCTCCATTTTTTTATGAATTAATGTTCTCTTTACCTTTTCCTATCTATCTTTCTACATGTGATCCCACCAAATCATTACATGAACTTTCAATTTTGTACATGCAAACATTACCTTCTTGTCTTCTCTCATAGTCTTCCACTCGAGAAACTTATCCATGCTATTCATCTAATCTATCAACTCATCTAGTTTTAGAATGCCTCCATAATCTAGAACATCAAATTTGATTCCTTCATTCCTTATTTATAAATCCTGAATGATCCTCTCTTCCATCAATGGTGGTTTCTATTTTGTTTCTTCTTCTTGCTAAATTTCTTCATCATGATTTGTGTCTTCCTCATCACCATCGTGTCTTCTTTGTTTATTGGTGATAACCTCTATTAATTTTTGAACTTGCCTCTATAGTTCTTGTATAGTCTAATTAATCTATGTAATACTTACTCATCCTTTCACCATTATTTACTCCTCTAAGATTTAAACTTTCTTTGATACCAGATAATGAACCCAAAAACTATCAAGAAAAAAAAATTAATAATAGGCAAAGATCTTGAAATAATACTAATAATTGATTCGTATTGATTGCTTTAAATAATTACAACCTAAACTATGATTGAATATGCCTAAACTAGGATTTAGAGTTGACATTAAAAAAATTCTTAAAAAACTAATGTCTAAAATAAAAATTCTATTTTTAACAACTACTATTTTTAGTAAGTCATGCATGAAAGTGCATGAAACTCTAAAAATATCCTAAAATATTATAAACACTAAAATTATCCTATGGGACAAAATTCAACTAAAATTGACTTTTGGATCTAAAAATAGAAAAAATCTTGAAAAAAATTATTAATCTAAATTTTTAGACCTTTTCTTTTGCATCACAAGCCTATAGGCTAAAGTGGAAGATTTAAATAGATATGAAATAGAAATAGAATCTCTGAGACCTGAGCTGGATCAAACATCTAGTAAGGTAAAGAGCTATGTGAAATTTTGAAAGAGCATTGAGGATCTAGATGATATATTAAGCAGTCAAAAGTTTTCAAGTCATAAGATAGGTCTTGGATTCAAAGAAAACCAAAACAAGGAACATCGAGTTGAAAAAAGACTATTGAAGACAAGAAGGTCAACATTAAAAAACATATCAGACAACCCAATACGACAAGGTATGCTAGTTTCTGGAAATGGTAATTATTTTATATGCAATGAATATGGTCATAGAGAAATAGAATGTAGAAGATCCTACCAGAATGAGTATTCACAGAACTATGGAATGAGAAGTAATTGGTCAAAGGGATATTATAGTCATCATCAAGAAAATTATATGTATAAGGTGGTGTGTTACAACTATCATAATATAGGACATATTACAAGATAAAGCATATGAAGAAGACCAATCAATATAAGAATGTTCATAGTCATGTTACTAAGAAATGTATCAAGAATTTGGACTCTATAGATAAGGTAAAGATGAAGCAAAAGACTAAAGAAAAATATTCTATGAAGGCTAAGAGTATAGATTGTAGTTTCTCAAGTCACCTGTCAAGATACAAAAGAGGTCTTGGTTCTCATATGATTGATCAAAGTAGTAAGAATGAAGAGTTGACTAATAAGAAGGATGACAAGGTGAGTCATGATCAACTCATAAAAAAAGGTTGGATGTTTACTACTATAAATAATAAATTATAAGTGAAGGACTATTGAAAACACTTTTTATCTACATGCATTAACACGGTAGTCAAAGAAAATAAAAATGATGACAAGGTCGACTATGAAAAAGCCAAGTCAAAGGTTATGCCTATAGAGCCAATCAAGTTCCAAAGGATGCTTAAAAAAATCCAATATTGTAAAGATATGGAGATTTAGGAATCTCTTAAGTTCATATTATTGTATTACCCTATTGAAAAGGGGTGGATCTAGTTCCATGGAGACATTCTTTTATCAGCATAAGCATGAGCTTGCAGTCAAAGAAGTCTCAAAGACAAAATGCAGACAATTGGTATATAAGAGGTAAGATTTTTTTATCTATTTGTATAGGTTATCCTAGATCCATGAAGACAAAAGGGGAGTCCTTATTTATATATTTAGTATCTAGTATGGGATAGTCATATGTATGGTCAAGAGTTTGGTATCTTCTTCATCCATATCAATAAAGGTATGTGATCTTGAGTTCCTATTTCTTATAAAATAAGATATGCTTGGTCTAAGGGGGAGCTTGGTAGCTTTGAGTTCCTTATCAAAGAAAGTGATTTCTTTATGATTGTGTCTGAGATGATTCATAGTCTATATTTGTTGAGATTTTGATGAATTAGCTAGGAAAGTGACCTGATTAAGAAGTTTTTGAGAATGGTTGTCATAAGTGGTTTCCATAGTTTCTAAATACTGTGTGTCATCTTGTATCTTTGAGAGATAATATCAACTAACAGCAAGAGAATATGATTTTAGTAATTATAGATAATCTATAATAACCACTACTAACAAAATCATGTTGGATACTTTATTTGAGGGGGAGTTATTCAAGTTATTAAGTTAGCTTTATTTATGTTTAAGTGGTCTTGTAATCTAAATTCATTATGAAAGAAATGAATAGTTATAGAAGAACTTTCTCATTAATTTCAAAAGGGGAGAAAGATCAAAAAGGAAATAAGAAGAGGCAAGATTAGAAAGGATAAGAAATAAAATCCAAGAACCAGGTCTACTAGATGATTACCATTAAATAATGGTTGACAATGTTTTCTGAGTGTGGTTTTTATGAATAACAAAGGGGGAGATTGTTTAACATTGTTATCGATTAAGGAGGAGATTATTGAGCATTTTCATTGAATGTTTAGATTGATATTTAATTTTATTATTCATGTCAAATATTATTATGAAGATGCATGGTTCTTCTATTGATATCAATCTAATACCATTGATGTCAAAGGTTCTTGGTCAAGGAAGCCTTGAGGTATGCATATGAATGAGTTATGATTGACAACACAATAAGCATTGTTATTGTATGATAATAATAATATGAAAGTATTGTATAAAGAATGATATTAATATCAATGAAGATCATAGACTAAATATAGTTTAGTACAAGAAGTGTAAAACATCTTGTAATGATTTTTCTACACCTTGTGAGATGGTAATTTTTTGTAGCATTATTATATGAGTGAGTTCCAAATAACAAGTTGTATGCTCCAAAGATATGTGTAAATAGTTCTAAAGATGATCTAAATGAGATAAAAAATTTAGAATGATCTAGAGAATACTTGAAAATTTTTGAGAATGAAAGAGGTTGTTTGAGACTATATATGAGGTGTCAAGGACCTTGAAAATGATTAGAAGGTCAGATATGAAGATTTGTATATGCAGTTTTGAAGATGATACAAAAATCCTAATCATGTTCCACATATATTTAAGTAGATCTGAAGATGCTTTGTTGAAGTTTAAAATAAAATTGAGTGTATGAGGTAGTTTGAGCATACAAAAAAGACATTGAAACATAGGATAATTTTAAGGTGCAGCCTACATAATGGTTAGAATGTCTGATTCACAGACTAATAAGACTTGCATGTCAATGCTTAAAAATCAATAAGATATATGGTTGGAAGATGAGGTAACATGATCAATTTCTATGGCATGAGTGATTAGGTGAACATTAAGAGAGTTTCATCAAGTTTTTTTAAGTATGTACATGAAGTTTTAGATCAAGATTTGGAATAAATGGCTTGAAAAAGTATTTCAAGGTTTCTTGAGTACACAAATTGAAGAGTTGTATACACAAGAGCATTTTACTCGTACTCATTTTCATGTGAAGCATCTACATGAGAACTTATTGTGTTTATGATATATGAATAAGGTTTCTATATCAAAATTCCAAGCATTGATTTTTGGAAAAAGGAGATAAGTTTTATGAATGATCATTAAGACTGAAGATGGTTTAAACCCTCAAAAAACTATAAAAAGAATATGATGTTGAAGATATTGTTATAAAGAGATCATAATGGCTTTATATGATCAAAAAAGTGATTGGAGGTTTCATTCAAGTCTCTTAGGCATCTCTAGGTGTGATTAGTTTCTAAGGTGAGTGAACAAAGCCTATAAGAACGTTTTATCATTCAGAGATTTATTATAGCAGATAGAGTTGAATGAGTCAAAGTTATAAATTACATGAATATTAGAGTCTAAAACTTGTAGTTATTATTCATGAATATTTATAGATAGGTTATAGATCTTAGGTGTGTAAATTTGGTAATTAAAATTGGCCACTTGCTAACAAACCTAGTGGTGCAAATACTAAGGAAATTAGGTAGAAGTTTAAATATGTTTTCTGATGTGTTTTCATGTAAGAGAAATGAATTAAAATGCATGATGATGTTTTTATATGTATATAATTATCTATACATGATTTTAATAATATTTTAAGTTAGTGTAAGAGGTTTAATCATCGAAGCCAAATTGACTTATTGGTCTCAGTAGAGTTTGTTAAGAGATAAGGCTAGAATATTAGTCTATAAGACCAATAGTTTTCATTAGATCTCATGATGTGATTTATTTAGGTATCTATAATTATGTTTTAATATATTATTCATTATTTGAAATATCTTGAAGATATTTAATCATGTGTCATATGTGCATGTTTCCTTGACTATGTTTTGGAGTCGGTTGGCAGTTCTGAGTGAATATCATGCAATGAAGTGTTGGAGCTTGTTTACCCTAAGTTAAAGCATTATATGAATTTTTTAATAACCCTTAGGTCATGATGTTTCTAAATATGTATTTTTTTCCTTTTTTTTTTTGATAAATTAAGTATATGCCTTAGTTTTTCAAGATAAAGTTTATTTATATGCGTAGGCCTTTAATAAGTAGTGATTTGAAGAAGGGTTCAATTTATATTTGGAATTAAAAGGTATTTTGGGCCTAAGATAAAGTTGGATTATGTTTATGAAAGTGGATTATGAATTTTTCCTTTCATTCGATGTGTTTGGATATGCTTCAAGAAATATCAAAGGGTAATGTGTTGTTAGAAAGACCTATTAGGTCTCGATAAGCCTAAAAGAAGGGTAAGGGTTAATTGATGTATGACTGATATTTTTTAAGGATTGATTCATGATTAATGCATGATATTTTAATATGAAAATACCTATTTATGGCTTAAGTAGTTTAAGACTATTTGGTATGCTTAGAGGATGCTATGTATGGGAGAGAAAAAGAGGACAAGGAAATGATATAGATCTTTGGTGAAAGGAAGGAGGTCATGCATACCATTAGATAAATATTATGAATATATAACATAATTTTTAAAAAATATAATAAAATTAAAAAGAACTAATCAATCCACTAAGAGGGCTAGTTAAGTTAAAAAGGGTGAAGGATAATTTTAGAGGGATAAAAGTGAGCAAGGAACTGAAAGAGAATATCATCATTTATTATATAAGTAACAAGGGTATCTAAAGGTAAAAAAAAAATTAGGTTTTTGAGTTGGTACTAAGTCATTTAGGAGGTTGGTGCCTCCTTGCAATTTGGTGCTTATTAAAGTCAAGTGTTTTCTCAGTAAATTAGGGGTTGGTGCTCCTTGTTGGGTTGGTGCTCAGCTAAAAGACATTGTCAATTTTGTGATTGATATATTGGGGTTGGTGCTATAATTTAGGTTGGTTCTCAACTAAATATTGATTCATTATTTTATAGGAGTGTAGTCCAAGTTGTCTTTCAGTGGGTTTTATTATCCATGAGGGTTTCTCATGTATATGTTGTGTTCATATGTTTTATGTTGTTTTTAATTGATTCTTATGCTTGCTATGATATATATGCTTGTAATAATGGTTCATACATTATTAAGTGGAAATGAATTATTTTTTTAATTGCTTATTCACTCCCCCCCCCCCCCACTCATCTTATTTCCAACATATAATGGGGCATATTTGGATAGAACTTGCAACATTTATGGTAGATTGAAAAAATTTAAAAATTATACCCATGAAGAGAGTACACATGAAATTGGACAAGAATTATTTGGTTATATTAATTATAAATCTATGACATATTAATTAAAATATGGAAAGGAATCTAAAAGTTATGAGCTTGTTAAAGAAACAAATATTTTTTTCCAAATTTATGGATGAAATTGTATACGAATATGCAAGGCACACACATAGAAAACAATGTCTAGATGAATAATTTTAGTTAATTAAGGACACATTACCACTTAGTACTATTATTTAAATATTTTACTTTGTAAATAATTATACATTAAAACCAAAAGGAGAGGTTCAATCACAATACTACAATTCAGTACATATTTCCCTTTTTGTGCATATAGAATTCATGCATTCATCTAACAATACAAATCATGGTCAATAAATATTAAGGGAGTACCATTTATATGTTAGTGATGATAAAAAACATTATTCAAAGTATGTCCAAGGTTTTCTTAGATGTTTTATTTCAATCTGAGTAATATTAAAATCACTTTTGATGAACAATATATTTGGTTAGATAAATGCACATCATAATTTAATAATGTACAGATGTTCTACTAAATAATCAAGATGCATGTGACCACTAGTGTAAAACATATTTGTAATTTCACTAAAGCATGACTTGGAAAAGGGAAACATGATAGTGTAGGAACATGTGTAAAAATATCACTTGAATGAGAGTAGTTTATGTTTGAAGAGGTTAGTAATTTGAAAAATGAAAAAAATATAGTTTAATGGTGTAAATAAAATATGGGCCATGGTGTTCAGTGAAAGTCCATTGTCATAGATTTTTTTAGATAATGGAGGATAATTAATTGGAAAGCTACTTAGATTGTATGACAATAACATAATAGACTGAGTTACACTCATTTCATAGCTCAAACATAGGTTCTTCAATGGTTCATATGAGTCACATAGAATGCTTTTCTTATGAATGAATTGACTTTATTTGGAACAAGTATGAGTTAAAAAATTGGTTGATGATTGGATTGGTAGGCCTATATTTATAATTGACACTTATTAGGTTCTACCACCATTACAAATTATAGAGCTGACATCATCACATGACTCAGACCATGTATCTAATGTAGTGAAAATAGGTACATCTATATATTTAACATGTGTTTCATACATGTATAAATTTTCATAAATATATCAATATATCATGTTATTAAGTCATGTTTTGTTTTATGATGAATTATTTGTTTATGTAGCTATTGAAGATGAGGATATGAAGAAAGAGATGAACTAATACCAGTGTCGGTGTTTAGAAGAAAACATACATTGATTTTTTTGGTCATATATGGGGAAATAATTCACTATCCGATTAGGTCTATGGTAGTTAATGGAATTTGGCTTCGATGCTATCCTATAAAAAATTGAAATGTATGGATTTTTGAAGACCATGAAGTACATACAAATATACTCTAGTAATCAAATATGGTTTTTTTAAAAATGTTCCTTTGCAAAAATATAGGGGTATTCCATTAAAAAGGACTCAATGAAAGGTTTGTGAATTTGATCATGAATAAATTCTTGTTACTATAATGAATAGAGTCGATCTTAGTAGTTCCTTATATTGAAATCCAAAGGCATGTTGACTTCTCAAATGTAAATATGTTTAGTTTTAACAAAATTATTTTTTTCCTAGGTATTTAATATAAATTAAAATTTACTTACATATGAACATATTTTTTTTAGGTTAACATTTCCAAAATATCTTCCACCATCTAGTTGGTAGTGTTACTAGAAAATACCATATTCTCAAAACAAAGATAAGCTTTTAGTTCATATAGATGATTGACTAATTTACCTTATCTATGGAAATGTAATATTGAGGTTTATGGGGTCCATAACTAACTAAAAATATGGTTAGAAATCAGTCATGATGGCTTATAAGAGAATAAAATGAAGGATAAACTTAGTTGGTAGGATTGGTTAATAATATGTAAGGAGGTTGCATGGGTATTTGTGTAGATTTCAAGTAATAAATGAGTAAAATCAAGTTTGCATAATGTTTTTCACTCTCTTATAGGTGTGAATAAACCATATTTGATATGTTATTGACTTTTTATTACATACATATCATAGCCTGTGTAGTGAATGGTTTGAATGATATGCTAGTTTATTATTTCTAAGGCATATCATAGCCATAACCCACCTTTCTAACATATTTGACTAAAGATATATGATGTTGTATGATTATAATGTGTATTTGGAATCATACCTATGTTTTCCTAATTTTTTTTATCTCATTCCTTAATATTATCATGTTCCAAGCTATATAAAACTTAACATAGAGTTCCAAGAACCTAGATTTAAGTAGACCTTAAAATTTCAAAATTTGTAAAAGATCATCCATTGGTCATAAAAGATAAAAGTTGGATAACCTTAAAATAAAATTTTTGACTTATGAATCAGGTATTTAAATGTTGTTTTTCTCAATTGATGCATTTTTTATGCCTATTTCACATCATAGGACAACCTAGGGTTTCTTCACAAAAAATTACATAACTTTTGATTTATTTATTGGAATTACGTAAAACTTGACAACCAAGTAGAGTAATTCTATAGGAATGCGACATATCTTTATATTTTTGGACACAACTTATGGTTTCCATTTAGCACATGTCCAAAGCTTGCTCAAAATAGAACATTTTTTTCCTTATAGTGAAATGTTGTCTTAAGGCCAAAACAGGTGCTCTATCCCTAAATTAGACATAATTAGATGCTAAAAATATGTTCCTAGAGATTAATCACCACCCCTAACATGTTTTCAATGTCATTATTTACTCATAAGGTGTTAGAGATGGAGAAATCTAACTACAACTTGCATCTTGACAATGTTTCTTATCAATGTTGGTCGAGAACGTAATTTTTGTAAAAAAGGGTAAACATATGGTTTTTCAAGCTATGATGGTTGTAAAATTTGTAAATTGAACATATAAAGGTGTTATAATTGATTTGTTTTGATGCCAAGGTCCCTAAAGCACAAATGTTTATTGGAGGTAAAGAAGCCATCTCTTAATTATACATAAAAGTTATATTTTAGGACTAATCACTAAATCCTATGCCATTTGTTCATTAATTATTTAAAATTCAATGGATTATGGGTTAGAGTATAATAATTAATTTTTCATGTGATTTTTCTTTTGGTTTTTATATCTCACTTATGGTTTTTGTTTTATGTTGTCCAAAGGTTGCCTAAAAACAACAATTTTACCTTATAGGTAAACATTATCTTGAGGCCAGAACAAGTGCTTGGAATCATAAACAAGCATACTCAAATGCCAATAATTTATTCCTAGAGGTAAATTTTCACCCCACATGTGGTTTTGATGTCATTTTTTATTCATGGGGCCTTAGACATAGAGATCTCCAATTGTGATTAATATTGTGCAATGTAAGGAAATGTCATATTGAGGATAGAATGAGTAATCCATCTACTAAATAGGCATAATCAGATATCAATAATTTATTCCTAAAGTTTAATAACCACCTAAAATTGGGTGGTGATTCTTGTTTACAAATATGAGGCCTTGAAGATAGAGATATCTAACTACAACATACATTTTAACAATGTTTCTTCTCAATGATTCTTGAGGCTAGAATTATTGTAAAAAATGGTATTCATATATATTATAAAGCCATGGCAGTGGGAACATGTGTAAGTTTCACATACCAAAGTGTTTTAATTAATGTATTTTGAATCAATGGTCACATAAGTGGAAATGTCTATTGGAGGTAAAGAACTTGTCTCTTAACTACATAAAATTTGCATTTTAGGATTGATCATTGAATCCAATGCCATGAGTTCATCGATGATTTGAAATTATAGGAATTTAGGGTGAAACTATAATACTTTGATAGGAATGTGATTTGTTCATGGATACAATTTATGATTTCTATTTTATGTTTGACCAAAGTTTTCCTAAAACACAAAAAAATTACCTCATAGGGAAATGTCATCTTGAGGCCAAAATGGGTGCTCTATCTCATAACCGGGCATAATCTAATGCAAAGAATTTTTTACTAGAAGTTAATATCGACCCTTAATGTGGTGACTATGATAATGTTTAGTAAAAAGGCCTCATATATAGAGATGTCTACCTGCATCTTACATCTTGTGTATAGGAAGTGTCATCTGGATGCTAAAATGGGTGTTCCATATTCTAACCGAGCATAATCAGATGCCAATAATTTGGTAATAGAGGTTAGTATCCACCTTAAACATGGTGGTGATGCTATTTTTCATCCATGAGGCCCTTGAGATAGATATATCCAACTATGGCTTGCATCTTGACAACATTTCTTGTCAATGTTGTTTGAGGCCATAATTATTGTAAAACGTGTATTCATGTGGATTACGAGGCCATGGTGCTGGGAATGTTTGTAAATTACACATATTTTATAAAATTTAAAAAAACATTAAGATATTCCACCAATTTAAAATTATGATGTATTATTTTTTTGCTTAAAACCCTTTTCTAGGGTTTCTCAAAAAACATAGAAGCCTAAAGCATCTTAAAGTGATAGTTCATAGAGTCTAAGAACTTTGTGAAATTTCTAACATAGGACATGTTTGAACATAATACATTAAGGACATCAATAGAATTCAGAATCAAAATATCACAATCTAAATTAGATATAATCTTCCATCTAACTTTTTTAGATGAAGTTTAAAAAGAGACACTCCATCACACTAAAGTTGTGCAATAATGAAGAATTGGATGGGATGATAAAAACATTAAGACTCAAGAATTATATCTAGGTGATTAGTCATTACTTTTGGAATCTAAGTATAAATACCATAAGGGTAATACCCAAAGTAGATTTCTTGGGTCATATTAAATATAAATATGTTTTGATAATGGAGATGTTAAGTTAAAGACTATTGACTTAGTCTGATTTCGTTTACTACTTCTTGGCCATCAACTTAAATTATAAAAGAAATTTATTTCTAAGCAAAATTTCAATCATCAGCTTCTTAATGAACATTAGTTTTCTCTTTCATCATAATAATGACATTGTCCAATACCATAAGGGTATTTCTCTAATCCCTTATTTATCACTTACCAGGAATAAACCAGGTTCCTCAAACACTTAAATCCACCTTTTAATGGTTTCCATCATATGCCATGATCATAAACTATTTATATAAACTTACACTTCAACCATCCATGTAATGTTTGGATGCTATTTCATTATCCATGGTGGCATGACAATGTCATCCATGATCTTTTTTTCCAATTGTCCATACTCAAGTAATAATTAATCTCAATGAATAAGGTATTCATTTTATTCTTTTGAAAGAATATATTTATATAATAATTATTTCATCATATTGATTTAATCAAGTACTTATTTCTATGGGAACCCCTATATCAATCAATTTGAACTATATTTCCATTAAAAATGACATTAATCTTTTCTATTAATAAATATCATATCCCCATTTATCCCATCCAACCTATCACACACGCTATTTTATTACATCACTCAAGGACAAGTGATTTGACAGTTGTAGGATAATTTCCAAAATGATAAAGATAATTTTTCACATGTACCTTGAGCTAATGTGGGTATTAAATTCCCATAAAAGGTTAGAATTGAGACTCATAGGCTTAAAACCTTGCATTATTCTTTTTCGCATACCTAATTCTATCAACCTACATTGACATTTTCACTTGATCAAATGCCTAGTTTAGTAGCTCAGTCCTATTAAGATTTACTATTTATGGGGGGGGGGGGGGGGGGGGGGGGGGGGGGGAGGGGGACAACTATCTGTGACATGAAATAGTAATCCTCACACCTCTACTAGAGTAACCATATGTCATGTCAATATTACAAAATGCATGGTGGATGGAATATTTTGAATATATAACTAGCTATGACCATAATATAGCTAATGAATTTTCAAATTAACTAAATAATAATTTGGATATTGTAAAGGGCATGTAAATTATGATAACTAAGAAACTTATGAGGAGGGTGACTAGGTTAACCTACAGTGGAGACTTGTGAAAAGTTTGACACATAGGTTGAAAGAAAAATCTTTTGCTAAAAGAATGAACACTTAAGATCCTATAAACAAGGGACTAGCCAATGATCATTACCACATGTATGGGCTAGATTATTTATTTTCATTGTGAGATATTTCACATGTGAGGGTAGATATTTCATGTTATATGAAACCCTCTTCAAATAATTGAATTAGTTGAGTCATGACATTAGAATAAATGTGCAAAATTTCCTATTGAATATGTTAGTGAAAATGGTTATAGAATATTATAAGGGTAATACAAGACTAATTACCTATCACTTCCTCATTTTATTAATTTTCTAATATTACCTAAATAGAAAAATACCCAACCTAAATTGGTAAGACTTTCTAAAATTACATGCAATACCAGAAAGTGAAGTTCAAGAAGAGGGTAATGATTAAATAAAGGAATAAATGAAAGAAGAAAAAGAGGTTGAAGAAGAGTTTGAGGAACATGAAAGAGAATATATAACTTCATAATTAGTTATGGATATGCCCCTTTCACAAAAAAACTATAGATATACAAGAACCTATATCCAATAAAGAACCTAAAGTCAAACAAGAACCTGCAGTAGAATCTTGAAATGGCAAAGGAAAAATAAGGAGGAACATAAAATTGATCCTTAAATATTCTTCATCAGATGAGTTAGATAATAAAGTTCCTCCAAGAACTAGAGATCCTAATAAATCCAAATAACCAAAATTCTATAGAAAGAGATGTTATAGGTTGCGAAGGAAATTGCAAAAGAAACCAACATACAAAACCCTTAATGTAAGTCACATCAGTGAAGGGTCCTCTACTGAGAAAGATAATGAAAATAATATTTCATCATACAATAGTGAAGAACCTTCTTCTTCTTATGGTTTAAAATATATACACACTGATGACAAGGATAAATCTATTGAAGAAGGACATTCAACTGATGAAAAATAACAATTAGATGGAAATAGTAAAGAATAACATCTAACTGAGGAAGATATGGGAGAATAATAGGATGGATGCAATGAGATAATACAAGCACAATCTAAGGATGCAGTACAAGAATAGCCTATATCATCCTTGTAGTAAGAATTCCCAACTGTAGAGAAAGCATTATAAGAAATTGATCTACGGAGAAAGAAGTTGAAGGAGCAAGAATGCTATGGATTGGATACATTATTAGTAATAGCATCAAAGCTACCAGACCCAATTTCTATAATTGAGTTCCAACCTATTGCACCTGAATAATTAACAACAAGTTGTTCATGCCCAACTTACAACCAAAGCATTTACGTCGACAACCATTCAAACTAAAGGATATAGTACACCATTCACTCTCTCTACTATCATGAGCCAATATATATAAGAATAGGTTGAATATTTTAATCAATCTAATAAATAAAATTTTAAATTAAAGAATATATCAAAATTTTTTGAAGAACAAATTATGAAGTTGAAAGATAAGATGGAGGGAATGGCCAAGCTAACACAAAAACTCATTAATTATTAGCCACCTGCTAAGGTATACTCCATATATGTGGTAGAAAATAGATAAAATTCAAGTTCATGAGGATATATTATGATATTTAATGTCAAGTATTAGACCCTATATATTTCCCTGATATATACAATAATATCCAAATATAATCACAATCTTAGTTATGTGAATTTTATATCCATAACTATGTTGTGCATCATCACCTAGATTAGAACCCCAAATTGTATATAGGGGATGTATTATTAAAGAATTTTCCTCATATATGGCCAATTAATGTATAATAGGCCAATAAATTATAGATTAAAATAATGAGAAAAAAAATGCAATAATGATTAGAGGGGAATCTAGAATTCTTGAATATATCATTCAAGAATAGGTTAGCCCGATGAATAGAATAGATGTCTCTTCTTAGTTTGTAAAACAATAGTTAGAAGCTCAAAAATTTTAATTAGGGTTGAGATCTTCTATAGGAATAAACACATGCATGTCTTGAATATCCAACTTGGGATAACTCAAAACATAGTTAAAGAAAAGGGATCCATACTCACCTCTTAATCTAACAACTTTTGATAGGATCAATACGTATGTCCATATTGATAGAAGGAAATGAAAAAATATGATAACTATCATGTTCCAACCTCCCCCACTATATTATCATATACCATATTTGGAGGGCATGTATTCATTCTTTCATAATAAGGAATATAGGAGATGAAAATAATATGAAGAGAAATAGGATTTCTATGGTGAAAGGTCTAGTGGTTCTTGGGAACCATTAGAATTCAGATTTGTATGTGTAGTTGAGACGAAAAAGATGATATCTTAAGGATGATCAAAATATTAATTTGGGGGGTGTGATGAGACTTGAAAATGGCATGTTTTTAGCATCTATTACCTACATGTAGCTTTTTCCTAATATGGTCTTTTTGAGACCATCTCTTGTATATTCCTATTCAAAACAAGTATAATATATTATATTTATATATTACTATATTTTATAGAGTAATGATATTTTAATTTATGATTTAAATATATATTTTTATATTTTTATATGGTTTATTAATTATAATATTTTTTGATAAAATTTAAAGAAAAATAGGGATAGTCCATGAGCAACTCGGGTCAATGCAACTTGCAGCCAAAGCATCTTGTGTCAATGCATTTTATATCCAAAGGATCTTATGTAAAGACATCACATATCCATGTGATTTAATTTATGATAATAACATCATGAGGACTATGAAAATTCCAATTCAATCTTCCATAGCTATTAACAACCTATAGGAAGTCCATTATCGCTAGAATATGAAGAAAGTTAAACTCGCCTAGGTTGTCCACCACTTACCAAACTCTTTGAGATTGTAATAGTAATATTTAAATTCATGAACATATTATATTAGTCTATATATAGTGAAACTTTGGTTATGAAATACCTAATATATTCGATGTGTTCTATTAGGCATAATTTAACTTTAGGAATAAATTTTTATTTTTTGTAGTTGAACATTCTCATTATAGAAAATTTTTTAATATTTATAGTGATACCATAAATTTAAAAATTCCAAATATAATATATTATATATGTTCAAATTATTATGAATACATTTTGAGATTATAAGTATCTAAGCATAACAAACAATCGAATTTACATAATATAATTTATTGTAGTAATCTTAAATGGATAAAAGATTGATCATCATAACCATTTGAATGGATTCATAAATTATCTTATACCAATATATTTTATCAACTTAATCACTCCATAACTCTAAGAGAAACTCATGATAATATTATTCAATCTTATGTTATCAAAATTCACTTTGCATTATCTCTATTATAGAACTATCTAAGCCTGATTTATTCTTAGAAAGGATGCTTGACTATATTTTCCACTTAATAATCCAATTAAATGGATTATTTAATTCTTATATATTTTTTAATATGACTTGAAAAGAATCATTTTATTAAAATTAATGTCAGGAACAACTTTTACATGTTAGGGTTGTACAAGCCTACTCTATGTTTGATAGGTCTTAATTCAAACCACTTTAACAAATGACTTGAATTACATTACAAGACCATTTTTAAATGATCAATGATCATGGATATACCTTCATATAATATTTAAAACCCATGAAAAATACTAAACATCAATTTTATTCTCATGTTCTATGTTTTCTCAATGAAAACCTACAGGGAACCAATACACAATTAGGATTTCCTCATTCTACAAGACTTATTTTCATCCTATAACACTTGGAGTAAAATATAAACATATTTTTATAAAATTATTGTAGAGTTAATAGAATTTTCTCTAGTTAAAATGTATTTATGGTGTAATTTGTGCCTTGAACCATGTTTTAGGGTTTTACAGGAAATATAGATCCCAATATCTCTTTATGGATTGTTTATAAATACAAGACACTTTATCTCTTACAAAATATGTATGTGATTATATTAATAACTTTATTCATCCTTCCCAAGTCTTAAAATGAACTGATGTAATGTTTAGTATGTATTATAAGTGCCTAAAAATAATTTTGAATGCACAAAATAGGGTTTATTAAAGGTGTCAAATAATTATACCTTGAAACAATTGCAAATTCTACTTAAATTGATTTTATTCTTATTTTTTTGGTCAATCACAAGATTAATACAAAAAATCTAACGAACATATGCCTTTTCACTACAAGAAGAGTAAGTTTCCTCATACACAAAACCCTATTACAATGATAGAGTGTCAATAAAACTCTATTTCTAGTCTTAGCATTCAAAATTCATCTTAGGATAATTAGGAACATATGTAAATAATATTAAAAAATGTGAACAATTAAATTTCATTCATATAACATGTATTCAATATCAAAAAAGGACTACATTACTGATCATTTACATAGTCATATTTATAGAATTTAGGCTTAAAAGAGTTATTCACTCCTCCTCTACCTTGAAAACTTAGCATGACCATGAAAAATAAGCATGACAATTGAAAATTTTAAATTTTTTACATATCTACAAGAAATACATTAATTAATTCAATTTTTCTTTGGTAGGAAAATTTGCCAAAGTATCTAACTAATCTATAAATTGACATATAAGACCTTCAAATTTTTTTTAATTGATTGACTTGACTACCTAAGACTATAAGAACTATTGACACCACTATTTCATCATGTGTTCAATTATGCTACTACATCAGATATGTTTCAATGACATTTAATAGATTGCAAGGTATATTTTTAATGCTAAAAAAATTTATAAGGCATACAATAATGTGAACGTGCAATACAATATCTAATAAATTACCATAAAATCTAAAATCTAAAATAAATGAGAATATTTAAAAAGTTAAATTTTGAAAAATGTATGTATATAATAGATCCATAAAAGGCATATAAGGTTTACAAAATGTCAACAAGTTTTATACAATATATTGGGTCAATGTTTTGTAGGCATATAATGTTATAATAAACTATGTATCAAACCATATACGTAAAAAAAATTGTCATAAGATATGATTCTAATTATAAAAATTAATCCCTCTCTTTGACTTACTTATATAACACTCTCCATGGGATGCCATGCTTACAACTAGATGTTTTAGAACTAGATGACTACGAGTGCTCCTCTACTTGAATATCAAAAGTATATCCAAATATTAATATACAAATATTTTATGAAACATTACATGTAATAGAGTAATATACTTAAAAAATTAACAAGTTAGGTTTTTAAAATACTTCAAAAATTATTCATACGACCACTTGCTGCAAGTTAGCAGTCATATTCAATT
The DNA here is from genome assembly GCA_037957365.1 of Torreya grandis. Classification (NCBI taxonomy): domain Eukaryota; kingdom Viridiplantae; phylum Streptophyta; class Pinopsida; order Cupressales; family Taxaceae; genus Torreya; species Torreya grandis. The sequence goes on along the minus strand of JARHVA010005573.1, from coordinate 855,132 downwards.
TGGGACTCATACTTGATAGGGTAAATGATAGGTTCCTTCTAGTGAATTGCAATGTGAAATAGATCACCAATAGGATTTGGTAACCCACTAATGATAAAATAAGGTTTGGGCCCCTATAAATGTGTGTGTGTGTGTGTGTGTGTGTGTGTGTGTGTGTGTGTGTGTGTGTGTGTGTATGTGTGTGTGTGCCCGTGCGCACGTACGTGTGCACGTACGTGCGTGTGTGTGTGCACGTGCTTGTGCTCATACATGTGTGTGTATATGTATGTATGTATTGTTAAGCACGGAATATATTGAGGGGGGGTGAATCAGTATATTATATATCTTATAAATCTTTCCTTTAACCAATATTCCACTTAATCAAACATTCAAGATATGCAATAAAACTCAAACAATAAACATCTCATAAGATATAGAGAGACACCAGATATAACGTGAAAACCCAATGTGGGAAAGACAACTTAGAATCAATCTCAAATATATTCATGATAACAACCCCACATGAGCACCATACCCATTTTCCAAGTACAAACCTCACCTAAAATTCATGAGCACCACCCCACAGGAGCTTCAAACCCCTCTACCGAGCACCAACCCAGCTGCTATTCATGACCAGCAACCCACAGGAGCACCAACCCCTTTGCCAAGCACTAACCCAGAAATAATTCATGAGCACCAACCCACAGGAGTACCAACCCCTTTGTGTATGCCACAAACCTATCTCTCAATGTTGCTATCTCAACAAATGATAGATCAATACAACATCTCCTTCCTCTCTCTCACTTTTGCTCTTCTAAGCTAGATATAACAAATACAAATTGTCTCTCAAAATTACTCTTCTAAGCTAGATATTACAATATCAAATCAACCTCTCACTTCCACACATACAAATGGCTACTCAAGCCTTTATTTATAGTTTTCCAAATGAACTTTGGCCTTCCCCCTTTGTGACCTTTCATTCCTCATGGAAAATGGCACCAATCTTGGGTGACCCTTCATATCCAAGCATTTGAAAAGTCATGTGGTGACCCTTCATGACCAAAAACATCTTTCCCACTTTTGTCCTTATCTTTGGTGACATTTCATATTCTTTTAAGTGTCCCTTCATGAGAAATTTGCCCTTTACTCGTTTGTCTTCACTTGGTGACTCTTGGTATTCCCCAAGATGACTCTTCATGGGAAAATGTGTCCCATCCTTCTTTTGTCTTTATCTCGTGACTCTTCATCTTCTCCATGGGCCCTTATTTTGTCTCATATACAACCAAAAAATATATTCGTTAATATTAAATAAATATTAACTCATATTAGCCAAGATAAACAATATCAAATGCAATGGGGCCTTTATCACCAATAATACTAAACCTTTGACATCAATAAAAATATTTCCAACAATGTCCCCCTTTGTCATTGATGGCAACCTCAATCCTAAAATTTCCACATCCTATCACCTACACATACCGTCATCTTAAAACATACAGTAACTTGCCCTTACTGTAGCAACCTATACCTGTTCCCTGTACCTATTATTCTCCCCCTTTGACATCAATGGCAAAGGGCCTACCTGGAGCTAACACTTGGCTCCCCCTCACTTGATGCTGAACATCAATGGCAGGAAGTAATATAAATTACTCCCAACTCCTCTCGCCGATCTTTGAATGTATCCTTTGATGGTGCCTTTGAAAAGATATATGACAAAACATATACATTGTTCCCTGTCCTTTGAGCATCTGCAATCAACTCATTTGAATATTTTCTTCTAATCTCACAACCTTTAGCATGAAACCTTAATGTATATCCTTGATCACAAATTTGACTAACACTCAACAGATTATGCTTAAGACCTTTTACATACAAAACATTTTTAGTCTTAGTTCTACCATAATCCAAACTCAAAGTACCTTTTCTAGCTATCCTGGTAGTAGTTTTATCTCCGAACCTCACTGTACCACCATTAATCTTCTTTAGAGAAATGAACTTACTTTTATCACCTGTCATATGCCTGGAACATCCGCTATCAATTAACCTTGGCTGATCTTTTCCTCCAACATGCAAAGCTGTCTTCACCATCATAGAATCTTCATGTTGTTTCTTCTGCCATGTACATGTTTAAACCTTTTTCTTGATGAATGGATCTTTGACACTCTAATTTTTCTTCTTTATGAATGGAGCTTTGAACCTCTAATCCTTCTTGACTGACTCGAACATGCTTCTGCAATACCGAGCTATGTGTCCATAGTTGTTGCACTTGTAGAATACTATGGTCTCTTCATCAAAGCTTGATAGAGGAGCAAAAGAGTTGTAGCTTCTGCTTGACTCTACTTGTCTTTCCTTCTCCTTATTTTTGAAATTGCTAGCTCTTTTTCTACATTCTAATTTCTTGTGACCATATCCATTACAATAAAAACAATAGCCATAAAAATGAGACCTATCTGTATATCTCTGACATGATTGCCTTTTGTAGCTTTGTTCTCTCCAGCCTTCTTTGTTTAGAATGTCCTCTGTATTCTTCACTTCTCCCCTTTTTGTTTCCTCTTGTATCAGAGCTTCATCATAGCTCTTTTTCTTTTGAAAATTGATCCCTATGTTATCTGTATATGCTTTTTGACTTTCCAACATCTTATTCAGCATGTTA
>JARHVA010005573.1:810000-847500 GCA_037957365.1 Torreya grandis | reverse complement strand
TATCTATTTGACATGTTAATGGATCAGTTTCACTTAGTAATGATTTTAATGTGTTTGATAGAGAAAGTCGGTGGGGATTGTTTTCACAATGATCTCTAAATGTCCTAATAATATTATATATTTTCAAATTATTTTCAATGATATGGGATGCTAAATCCTCTTGTCTGTCATGGGGGATTTAGGAACTGTAGGAGGGATAGGAGGGTTTTATATGGTAGGATGGATATAAGGGTTTTATATATGAAAAGGGATAGGAGGATTTTATGGGTTAGGATATATATGAGGATTAGGTTGTTGTTTAGTGACACTTGCCTCTACATGTGCTAAGAAAATAATTTCAATAAAAATGTAACAAAAATAACTATTTTTCAAAATGCACTAAAATGCATATGCATAGCTCTCTTTCAGCATAGCATTGCCATATTCATGTTAGTATAGTCTGACTCAATCACATAGTTACCTTTTTTATACTTTTATCATAGTTTACATTAATTCTAAATGAATGACATTAATTATTTTTATTTTTTTAAAATAAAATAATCACATACTTGGTTATGTTGTTTTAAAATGACATGCGTAATTTTAAAATTATGTATGTAGTTCTGATTTGATAATACCAAGCCTATGTCATAGAACCATGTATGAGTTTTAAATAATCATGTTTGAGGGTATTAAAAATTATGTATAAAAAAATTATTTCCTGAAATCATGTCTGAATTTTGGTCCCCCACATCAATACACTTGTCAATTCATCCCCTTCTAGTTTGGACAACATGAACATTATAATATAAGATGAGCCTTATAAGAAATAATAGGAATATATTGATAAATAAGTAGGTTTAGGTTGAGGAGGGGAAAGTAAAACATTTTTTGTAAATTTTATTTCACTTCTAGTTGTGATAGGAAGTAACTTGGATTGAATATTATAATAGTAAGTATTAGCAATAGGTTTGGTCTTGGGAGATGGCATATGTTTACTTTGTTCACAAGGGGTATACTCTTATTTTTATCCAAGAACACTTAATTTAATAATATGTGGATATTTATGCCCTCCTGGCCTTGGATGGTGGAAAATCTCTCTCGTGATGATGGTAATATTTTATATGCGTTACTAAATGATTTAATATTATTACAATAATAATTAAAAATTGATTGAAGATCTATATTATATATTTTATCATCTTTGTTTGATTTTTATTTTATCCATTATCTAACATAATGAATAACATGTTTAAAGAGAAAACAAGATGCAATAATGAAAATCATAATCCTACGAAATGTATGAGAGATAAATTCATTTATTCAACATGTTATAAATAAATAAATCTAATGACTATGAATGTAAAATATAAGAAAAAATAAAGGTATAAGGTAGATCTAGGCAAGGATTCAAAGATTATGTGGGATCAAAAATATACTAGTTTATTTACTAATTGATGTCATCCTAATGATTAAGATCACTAACTATAAAGTAGTAACCATGAATGTAGCTAACTAACCTCATTTTGAAGGGTATAGTGAGATTAGCTACCCTAGGTAATATCATCATCTCAAGTGCATAAAAACTAATATTCCTAAAAGATCATTTATATGGAATAAAAAAGGGAACCCAAGTATGTCTAATATACTGGGATATGTAAGGAAACTAAACTACTCAAGTTTATTTCTATACAATGCCTATGAGTTTAGTCAAATAAACCCATCACACCGTGATGTCTATAAATCTTATCATCGTGTATCCCATAACAATAGTCACTAAATAGTTTTAAAATTACCATGCACAAGTAAATATAACATAAAATCAATATTTATTTCTATAGATATAAAAAAATTCAACTCGATGTCAAAAGAAAGAGCTTAAATGTCATATTTATCCAAGGTGACAAAATAATTTATTTAGTTTAATATTAAATCTAGTGTTGAATAAGATTGAATCATTATGTATTAAATTTATATCCAAGGTTGAAGGCTATTTTTTAATGTCCAGAATTTACATAAATTTCAATGAAATCCTAAAACAAAAATAAAGTAAATAACAAGCATTATCCTCAAAGTAACATGTTCGCCAGAATATTTAACCTATTTTACATTAGATAAATCAAACTAATAGATCTAAACTTTTGAAATTTAAATAAAATAGATAGATAGATTTAGAATTAAAATATAAAAGTTATAGAAATAGAAATTAACAAAAATAATGAAATAACTTATATAGATATGTAAACCTCTTCCAAAAAAATCATATGATGAGTATACAAGCTGACCATGACCAAAAATTAGCTAAAAATACATGTAATATTTGTTGCATCTGAAAACAAGAATTCAAACTTATTTAGAACAAGGTTGTGTTAAGAGGATAAGGTTGTAGTGTGGCCTTGTCTATTTATTATGAAGATATCATGGTTGACTGTGTGACTATTTTTTTGATATGAGAATATGCGCCTATATCTAAAGGTTTGATTATTTTATTTTTCAGCCTATTTTCTACATGAAGACCAAAAAAATTAAAAACCTATCTCTTGTATAATAAAAATAATATAGATGAAATGATAAATGGGGGACTAAGGTTATGTAAATATCCAATCTATCCTTAGAAAACCTCACATAATCAAAGTGTTACCTACATAAGACATATGGGACTCAATCTGATGCAATTATCTTTCATAACATAATGGTGTCATTTATGATATTAAATCTACATGAATTTAGATATAATATTGACTAAAATTATTTAAAATGAATTAAATTAATGTTAGGTCCATAAGTTGATGAAATATGAAATATATTCAATAGTAAACCATTATTTTTAATTACATTATAAGATAGCTTTTATAATATTTTTAGAGGTTTAACAATGGGACTCAATGGCCTAACATGTTAAACCACTTGTGAAACAAACTCAAAGAATAATTAAGTAATGTTAATTCAATTAAGGGGGTGTCATAGAAAGTGAAGCATGATAGTATTAAATTTATTCAAATATCAAACTAAAGAACTAATAAGAATAATACATGATTTGGATCAAGGAACCCATTAAGATCCCTCGATATAAATTGGAGTAAAAGAGGATGGTATGGATCTATGAATATGAAGTCATCAAAAGTATCTATTGCATCTGCGTATTACTATATTTTACATTATGGTATTAATCAACCAATGCCACTTCTAAAATTTTTCTAAGTAGCATGTTTTGTCATGAATGATGAACATAATTAAGGCCTTATCATCTCCTCTAAAAATTGTATATCATACTATATTAGAACATGATTAAGGCCTACACAAATACAATGATCCATATATGGTCTGACATAAAAATACATTGATACGACCATCAATGACTAATTGAAGGACATGTAATATATTCTCACTATCAGGTGAGAGGTGAGAAGTATGCAATGAAATAAATCTAAACAACTATGACTACTCCAAATTAGGAACATAAAATAACTAAAGAAAAAAACTAATATGAAAGTAATAAAATCCAAGCTAAAATATACACATTATAAATTACCAATGATTGAGTTAGTAGCTCACTCAAGATGGTTGAATATTTATGCACCTAGATTAGGACATCAATTCCATTGGGACCATAAACCTCATCCATGTAGGATGCTTCTTAGACATATGAATTGTCATAATAACTAGAGTAACTAGAGTAACCTAAAAAATCTCCATTATAATGTCCAACAGAATATGATTCAAGTTTATTTTCATGTGTGGATAGTGGTATTTTAATAATGACATATAGTACCAATATGACCAATACCAACATATTTATAGTATCTTTGTTATTTATTATGTTTGTGAGTACTATAAGATGAGGAATCACTTGATCAACCAACCACTAGACCTAAAATAATGCTTATGTTGATGTCTATGCTTGGAGGAATCTAAATAAATTTTAAATATATACAATTTATGTATGCACACTTTAAAGGTTTTCATATAAACTAAAGGTTGATTAAAATAGTATATATAAAATGAATTTACCTTGAATACAAACCACTCAATTTCCACCCATCAAATACAAATCTTGATAATTAAAATAAATGAAAAAAACCTAACAACTAAATGAAATTTGAAAATGCACATGGAAGATATAAACAAATGTATCTACACATCACTGATTCAACCACATAGCACCCTTGTTTTGCCATCAAAAACTAAATTTGGAAAAATAAAAATAGAAAACCAAGTTCAAAACCCTGCTACTACAAATAAGTAAAAAAAAAATAACATAAACATAAACACATCATAAAATTCAAAAATACTAACACACAAAATTTAAATAGGAACAAACATCTACCAAAACAAGTAGTCTTATACATATTTCATTCAACATTTTTTTTCTATTCTAATATTATAGAATACATAATCCCCCAAAAAAGCATGGGTTTAATTGAATTTTAAAAAAAAAAAAAAAAAAACCATGAACACCGCATAATTTTAGACTACATAATCCCCCCAAAGAACATGGGTTTAATTGAATAAAAAAGTAAACCATGAACACCACATAATTTTCAAATCTATATTCTTATTCCTAAGAAAACATTCTTATAAAAAAATGGTACTTGATTAAATTAGACTTCAAAAAATTATATTTTTAAATATTATGTGATGAACAAGCCTCATATTCAATGGAAAAAATCAATGCCCATTACATGAACAAATTTTTTTTTTTTAACACAAAACAAAATCAATTTTGAAAAAATAAAATAAAAATACAAAAATAATTTAACACTACAAAATAAGTTGAGTAACTCAAAAAATGAAAACAAAAATGAAAAACACCAACAAACCCAATAACTCTAGAAGAATAACCAAACTAATTATACACAAATGAAACAATGTTTATCTATGCAAACTATTAAGCAAATTTGTATTTTTTTTTGCCACAGATTGAAAAGTTACAAAAGCACTAAAAAGAAAACCTTGGATTGAATTTAGAAATAAAATATGAAAATAATATACATATGAACCCTACATACTTTTTGACAACAAATCAATTTTTTGAGAAAACATATACCTAATAAAAGTGAAATTAAAATCCTCAACCTTTGTAGATACCATGCAATATACAGACTTAGACAACGAGAAAAAACGTGATTGAATTTATTTACAAAATATATTTGTAACAACAAAAAAATATAATTTGAAATAATAATTAAAAAAAAAAATAACATGAAAACCTCATAAGAAACCAACATTAGACTTCTACCCAAAAGATAAATAGATTCACTACCCAAAAAAATTTCGCAAACCCTATGCATTTTCTTATCAAAACTTGTGAAAAGCTTAAAAAAATTTAAAATGATCTTTAACCAAGTAAAAAAAATTATGTAAACCATATTTTTTTTGAAATCTATACACTTATTTTCAAGAAAACATTCCCTTGAATAAATCATTCCCTCTGAAAAACCATGCCTACTAAAAGTCTACTTCAAAACTCTAACAATTGTAAACACTAGGAAATACAACTACTTCCTTTTCAATAACAAAAATTAACATTAACTACATGAAAAAATAATTTTATATATATATATATATATATATATATTCCAAGTCACACTGCCACAAAATCATGACGTGTTAGGACATTAGCGCATGTTCGAATGAACACAGTGGGTGGAGGTTATTAATAATCTTTTATTTTTATTTTGTTTAAATTATAGTAAACCCACCTTTAATAATAACTGGTGTGGGTACTATACTCAGACACGTCAAGAAGTTTGAGTCTCCCTCTAGTCAAAAACATCTAACCAGGTTTGAGAAAGGACCACACTAAAAGATATCTCAGGGGAATCGGGTTTCCTCCTGCTGGAAAAAGCTGACCAAGAGTACAAGGAGAACGCAACTGAAATAAAAAACGTCTGATTTTGAATGGATCGGAAATTAGTAGAAGAAGAGTGAAAACTCCATTTGACTAGTGTGGCGAACGACACATTTTTGTTGGACGGAAAACCATATTAAGCTAAAATTAAGCGCAGGGCTTAAAATACTATCAGTGTCCCTAAAGGACTAGCAAAATGATTTTTGATAAATGGATAACCAACATGAACATAAAAAAAAGTCCAAATCTCTTAAGTCATCTCAAAAAAATTATATTAATTAAAAACAAAAACTTAACAAGATTTAAATAATTCTGTAAACCATATTTAACTGAAAGAACATAACACCCAAATCTCTAGAATGACCACTAATCAAAATTCCCTTAAGACCTAGTCCCAACAAAAACTGGAAGAGGATCCCCTCTAAAATCCACACAATATTTTGGAACCAGAGCCCAGAAAGAATCCACTAATCTTTCCATCTACCACATTATAAACAATAATGTAAGACTTACCTTTACCAAACCCAAAATTAAAAAAATCCCTAAGCGCCCATGATTCGGGGCCAACGCTTAAAAGATATTGAAGACAGCCGGTACAATAAACAAAAGAACCGCAAATCCGAGATTTGAATTTTTAAATCAGCAATGCTAGGGAGCGCTTCCCAATAGTTATCTGAAGTCGACAGCTTCCCAAACGAAACAACCCAGTATCGAAACTCAGCAACGACGGAGAAGAGATGAAATGCAGCCAACAGATACCAAAACATCTTTTCCCAAATAGACATGCTAGGGTGCTCGGCCAACCGAACATTCATGAGTGTCAGACCATCCCTGAACAGATTAGACATCAGTGGAGTAAATAGATCATAATAAATAAACTAGATAAAGCAAACAGATAAGGCCCTTCCTCCATTCATAGAAGTCAAACTGGCAGCCTTGGACATAGAGCCCACCTGGAATGGGTGACAATATGGCCTCCCAGAAAATGGCTGAGCACACCACTCCTGAAAGAATCATGGACTGCTTACTAGAGACTAACCCTTGCCCCAGGAAAAGGTTATAAAAGGCATATCAAAACCAAAACAAACCACCCCAGCGCTGAAGGAAGGTTCCTTGGACCATGCAGACCATTCAGGTAACAGTTCTGGTCGCAGTACAGCTCTCCTTAAAAAGCTCTACATAACAGAGAACATATCAAATCCAAAATGTTTTTTCTGGGTTAAAAAAAAGAAATATTTCACTTTAGACAAATATTGAGTTTGAAAAAGGCCCATTTAAATTAATTAAAGATTTGTTTTATATGAAGAAAAAAAGATAATTAAAAAAAAATCCAAAAACTGTTATTAATATATATTTTTTAAATAATCATATAACAAACAATTTCAATGCTATGTGTTTTGATGGGATTGTTCATGTAAATTCTCAATCATATTTTATAAATAAGATATTCATGATCCATAAATTTTTAAAATAAAAAAACAACTAAAATATTAGAATTTAGGTAAATAATGAATTAAAAAGAAAAACCTCTCTTATTATTGTCTCACTAACCTTCAAAAATATTAATTTAGAATAATCATAAACTCATTTTAATTAAATAAAAAAATGGATTGAAAAAGAGGAAAATATTTTTCATAAATGAAATTAACATTTATTTTCTAAAAACTATACATCAAACAATTTAATGTCAACTGTTAGCGTACAATTAATGAATTAGTTTCTTAAAGAATACTGAATTATTCATATATCCTAAAAACGTGGCAGAATAATAAACACCAAGCAAGAGAATATCTTTTCTACAAATATATCCATGTTAGAAGGCTTTTGGAATTAAAAAATTATAAACCTTAAAGAATTAAATATAAGGACAAAACAAGAGTGGGTAGATGCCTTTGCTATTTCACATAATGAAAAGTTTCTAGATTGTGAAAGAAGCCAATAAATGAAACCTTTTTAAAATTTAACTAAATTTTTAATTGATGATATTAAAATGATTTATTTTAATAAATTTTATAATAATAGGTGATAATTATTTAATTTTTATTTCATTAATAACTAATCACATAATAGTATATCATCATTTAGATAATTAATATATCAATATAATATTATCATACTAAATTTAAATATTAAATAAATATTTTTTTCATATATTTTAATTTTTTAATTTCAAATTAATTGAAAATATAATTTTTATTTTAATATAACATTTTCACTTTTAAACAATATAATTTTTATATGACCCTGAAAATATGAATCACTAAACTTAAAAGTTGCTACTAATAACACTTCTACCCATTTTTTATTTTATAGGGCTCATAAACACTATATTTTAAACAACATTAACGAAAACAAAAGTGTATTAAAAATGTGATGATATAGACTCATGCAAGAATGAAAAGTATTTACTTCGTTGGATGTTGACAAAGAAAGTTGCAACTACACGTGTAAGTGAGTTTTCTCACTTGAAAAAAGGATATTTTATGACACGCTCCTTAAAAACGACAATTGAGAAAAGCGTGGAGATGGTCTTTAATGAGTCAGATATGTGTGAGCTTCTATAAAGATTTGTCTTTATACTTCATATTTTATTGAATACTAGACCATCAAGATGTTAAAGTTACCATTGATTATTGGGATCGATAGTGACCCCTTTGCACGCATTCACGTTTTAACTCTGAAAATTAATTCAGCGTATTTAATTTTCAATCATTACGGTAACGTCCAAGGGCGGAATCTGTAGTGTACGAATGGACTAAATACATTAATGTAAGTAATAACGTCAAGCGGCTGAAAAATATGCATAGTAATATTTTTATGCCTTCTAAACATTACGATACAAATTTTAATGTACATGGATGAATACCAGTAATAATACATTAATACATGGTTGAAATTTAGAGTAAAGACCTTAAAAAAAAATACTCATGTTTTTAATTAAATATTTGATGATGTTCATGAGAAATCACATGCCTTTCAATTTTTATTAAATATTACATTTACATTTTTATGAAAATATTTAGGGATAGAAAAGTAAAGCTAAAGTAATAATCTGAATTTTTAAAAAAAATTAAAAATTAAAAATTAAAAATTAAAATAAATATAATACAATATCAATATAATTTAAAATTAGAAATTATTATTAAATATGGACCTACAAACTTGAATAAAATATGAATAATTAAAAACTAGAGGTAGTAGTTATGGGCCTACAAATTTATTCTAAAGAATGTGGTAATGTAAATGCCTCAATAATATGTATATGAATATGATGTCTGCCCTCCCCCTTTTGAGAGTTGGTATGAATCCTAGGGTAGCAAATTTTGAATTTATCCTATATCATTGTTTTTAGTAAATAAAACTCAAAACATAAACAACATCAAACAAAGAGGACAAAAGAGATAATCAAATTGCCATAATAAGAGTTCTCACCATCTTTTTATCTCTTGTAGCTCCCCTTCAAGATTGCCAAATCGATTTTGGATGCAAACTATATTGGATGTTGGATTGCTTGATTATACTTGCTAATGGATACAATGGATTTTTGATTGGATTATGGATTTCATAAGGCTATATGGATGCAAGAGAGATGATAATGGCAACAAGTTAGCAAGTTGGAAAGTTATTTTTTTTAAGGCATTGGCTTGGTTACATAGAAAATGGAGGGAAGGATGAATGGCTCAAATTTAATTTTGAGCCATTGAAATCAACGGTTAGGATAAAAATTTCTTGGAATCCTCTAGAATAGAGAATTTTAGAGGAAAAAGGTTAAATTGGAGGAGATTTTTAGAATTATGCAATTCTAGAAATCTCTATTAGGGTTTAGGGGTTTAGGGGTGTAGGAATAGTTAGTTAGTTGGGTAGTAGATGGGCAGGTAGTTAAATTATATTTTTTAGTTGCCATGTGGCTTAATGGGTAGGTTAGTAGGTAAGTAGGTTTAGTTAGTAGACAAATAAGGGTGATTAATTGGTTGGAGAAGTAGAATAAGGTTTGTGGGATGTAGGAAATAGAGAATAGGGTATTACTTAATTAACTAGGAAAAATAATTATATGTTAAATTAGCAGAATTAGTAGAATTATCAAGGTGAGCGAATTTTGGTGGATAATGTTTTTCCATCTTTGAAAGGGTATTGCAAGTGGTTAGGGTGGAAGGAGTAATGATCTTTCAAAGAAAAGACATAATCATGTGTGAAAGTAATGTTAGATGGTTATTAGGTATGATGCCCCCTTGGGGGAGTAGACAGGGAGAACCGACCGGAATGATCACTTAAACAGAAATCCCGAGTGGGGGGATGAGACCAGGATGATAAAATGGGGTTGGGATACCCCAAGTAATAGCATTGTGACAATTGAGATGCCTCAAGCTTAGAGATAAGGGGATAAAGTGGCTTGATTGTGAGAGAGGGTTTCTAAAGGAGCCATGATTGATAAGATGAAATTATTGAAATGAAGAGATTGTCCAAGAAGTAGAAAGATGAGATGGGTACAAGCCAGTGATAAGTACCATAGCAAGGACACATGTTAGGGAGGGATTGAATATTGAGAATGGAGATCATATGGGTTGATTAATAATAAAAGGCCATTTTACATGAGATTCATAGCTGAAATTGAGGTTTGATTATTGAGTTATTAATCTGGTGAAAGGATGAGGATGAGGATTTAATAGTGTCCAAGCTAGCCTTTGGGACAAAATCATGGCCAAATGTTGCCTACATAGTCTTAGGAGACCTCAGACCGATGTAGTTCTGACTTGAAATTAGGTTGGTCAATGGGAAAATGGAAAATATGTCCCCCAGATGGCTTAAGTATGATAGTGAATGATTAATTGAAGTAAAATAGGAATTTGATGGAATTTTGATGTGATGGTAAGAGAAAAGGGGTTTTACGAGTTAAGGGGTAAAATAAGGGGGGATAAATAGCACAAAAGAATGAAAAGAGATTCATTTTAAATTTTATCTTTGGTGAAAATTGACTCTAAGCTAAAAATGTGAACTAGATCTCATGAGCTTTCCATCATGGTAGAAGAGTATAGGAGTTTAAGATACCTGAGGATGTTGGACCATCAGTGAGTAGTAAACCCCTATCATGTGCTTTTAATCAATTTTGGTTGATTTTTTGCATGGGATTTAGGGAAAAGGTATCATGAGTACAATATAATGATTGAGGGCAGTGCCCTAAGTCACTTTATTGTGCATTTGACCTACAATATTCCAGTGTAAATGGCACTATTGAAATATTGTAATTATAGAGCTATGATATTGCAATACCAAATGTCTCGACTTACATTTTTGTAATAACATAATTTAGGAAATGACAATTTTACATAACCACAAGATTAGAGTCATGGTTATGGAAAACCATAGGACTTAAGGGTAAGGTCATGGGTTATGGTGAATTCACAAGTTATGATATTGTCATGGGTGGGGAAAAGGGATAAGGGATGGGGAATGAAAGGATAGGATAAAATGTTTAGTGGGGTTAGATATGGGTAGGGTGTTAGATGAAGTTAGTTACAATTAGAAAAGTTTAAGATGAATTAGGAATAGGTAAGTTAGGGGTCATTATGTTTTAGTTAGATGATGAATGTAAATTAGTAAGGAAGTGATGGTATTAGTTTAAATACGTTGATTAGGGTGATTAACATGTTAAGAGTGGATAGGGGTAAAGTAGGTTAAAACATTAGGATAGAAAGCAGTGTGGATTTGCCTAGGGATGAATTACCTAAGATTAGGCTAGGAATATTAGTATGGATTTAGGATTTTGGGAAAATGGGTTATAGGTCAAATAAACAAGAGATATTATAAAGGAATAAAATGATTGATAGGTTGTGTGATTATTTTATGAGGATTTAGGTGTGATGGCATCTTAGTTATGGTGCCTAAGATTCTTCATGTGATTGATATTGATTACAATGTGTTAGAGATGGTGGGGCTACATTATATAGCTATGATGTTGATGGTGTGGATTAACTGTACCTTGATTATTGCACTAGTAGAGTGGTGGTACTCAAATATGAGTACCTTCAACTTTGTTACTAGAGAGATGATAATTACACTGGAGGACATCTATCAAATTCTTCAATTGCCCATGATAGACGATATGATTTACTAGAGATCACACTCACTAAGTGTGATAATGCATAGATTAGTAGGGAGATTACAAGTTGGAGTGTAAGATATATTAATGAACATCAACACATTCCTTAGAGAGTGGACCATTGATTGGGTGAGGTTGTAGTGATGTCTCTTGTTATCGACATATTCCTATTGGACAAGAGTGATTAGTGGTTTCACTTGGGATTAGGAAATGTGGTAGCTTATATGGTATAATATTATGGTGATTGCATGGGGGCTAGTGGTATAGACCCATTTATATTGAGAGTTAAATTTGGGGGTGTATAGAGGAGTGGCAAGCTTGGGTCCATCCATGTTGTTACAGATCTAGATCTGGTAACACATTAAGATCTAGTGGCATCTTGGTACTCTAGCATCTAGGGAGCCACACCAGCATATGGTTTTTATATGGTAAATTTTATTGGGGGTGCATAGAGGCCATCTTGGGGAGATGTGCTTCTAGATACATGCATTTGATTATCTACATCAAATTATATGGATGCCCTATAAGGGACTAAATTTTGGCTTGGTTGATGAGGTTAATGTGACTCAGTATATACTTATTGAGTTCTATTTGATATGTTACAAATAGTTTATTATAGAGTGGTATAGATGATCATGTGGAGAGACATTTTGGGATCTTACAACATGTGCCAGGTAAAGATCATCATTTTGCTAAGAGTAACTAGGAGAGGCCATAGTGGGGTAAAATAGTAGGCAGAGCTCTTGCATTGGTAGATTATGATAGCCTTGCCCTAGTCCCATGGGAATTTAAGACTTTGTTACCAGATCTAGGGGTGATAATAGTGTACACAACATGATGGGATCATAGGATCCTAATGAGAATGCTTCATCATAGGGAAATGGTATGTAGGAGAGTAGTGATGATGGTATTAAAGGCACAAGGAAAGCCATAGAGATGAAGGAGGTTACAAATCCTAGTATAAGATGTTCAAGGAGATTCTGATGCCATGGAAGTAGATGGGGGTGATAGGGGTCAAGTAGCAATGGTAATGCATGTAGGAGTGGGACCTAGGCTAGGGGTAATAATGCATAGGTGGGAGTCAATGGGATTAGGGATAGTGTAGGACCATCCCAATAGCCTTTGACCAAGGATAAAAGGTCTTTATTAAGACACCTTTAGATAGAGATACAAACATGACTCATAGAGATAGTTGGTATTATTAGAGAGAGATCAGTGGCAGGCTCAATTATAGGCTTAGATAACATACAGGGATGTGTAGTTGGCCTAGAATCAAGCATAGGTCATAGGTTTATAGGGACAAATTACTTCATTTTAGGCTCATATGGTCATGATTCAAAGCTAGATCCATAGATGGGATACATAGATTATGGGTTATCATGTACAAATTACCCAAATGTAGTCTCAGATTAGGGTATTGAAAAGAGAAGTAGAAGTGGACAAAAGGGCCAAGAAGGAGATAGAGATATCAATGCTAGAAAGTGTGATGGATGGGCTTATGGAAAACATTATGAGGCTGACATAAGAGGCATACTACTACAAGGATTTGTATGAGGTGGCAATTCTACTAGAATAGTGCACAACTTCTTTTAGAGCTATCTCATCACAGTTAGTGCATCACCACCTAAGAGGACCTCTAGGAGCCTATTTAAGGCTTAGATAATAATGGCTTTTATTATTTTTTAGAACATTGATGCTTGTGGGGTCTTTATATTGTAAATATTTTTTTGACATTGACTCCACGTGGACTATATATATATGGTTAATTTAATAGATGATATGCTATGTGATGAAATAGTAGGTTGTTTATGAATGCCATGATATAAATTGTATTTGTATATAATGTTAAAGAGATGGTAAATTGAAATAAAATGTACACCAATGTGCTAGATAAGGATTAATCCATTTTTAGTTGTTATGTCTCACATCTTGAGTTTGGGTTGGAATTCTCCTACACAAAGGAGCGAGGATATTGATGAGATGGGGGATAATTAGTTTTAGATGGGATGATGATAGGTTATATGGGAGAATTGATAGGATTGGGGGAAGTGAGATGGGTGTAAATTTTGAAGCCATCGATAATTTATTCAATCCATTTTAATATCACAGTAATGAATATTTGTGTGCTAATGACATGAGAGAATTCAAAGACACACCAAATCATGGTGCATGAGGGAACTCTATTGTTGAATTGACTTAGCCTAAAATCAAGTTCAAGAATCACCTAGACTATCCTTGTTCCCATTAAATTTAATCAAAATAAAATATATACAACATGATAAAAAATTATTAAAATAAACAAGGCATTCTAAATAATATGCACATAGATAAATAATTAAACAAACATGCATATTAAAATCATATACACATTTATATGTACACACAAGACAATCATAAGATGAAATAAACTAAAGATAGGATGACAAAGAGGTATATACATGTTGAGAATGAGGTGATTAGAAAGTGATTATGGAAAATGATCACCATGATGAGAGGGAGATAAGTACATAGGGCATATTAGGCCAAAAATTATTTACATATTAGAACAAGAATCCAATTGAATTCAAAATCGGCTATGTATGGGGGTTTCGACGATCAATCAAAATTTGGTATCATAGTGTATGTAGAACCTTGAATAAAAATCTATTATTGACCCTTCCATAGTAATAAATTTAGTGGGAAGATGTGGACCATTGTTTAGGAACAATAAGAGACAAATGAGGAGATGATTGAGTTGAGGCTAAGAGGAGACTCACTTGTCAAAGAGGGTGTGAGGGGGTTCAGGGATGAAGGATAGATATATGGATGTGATAATATTGGTGATATATATATATATATATATATATATATATATATATATATATATATATAAAAGAAGACTCTAGAGGAATTCCTAAAACACATTACTTTCATACAATAAGCAATGACTTATCTCCTATAAAAAATTTGTTTCTTATTCTGCATAAAACATGTAATGGGTTCTTACTTTTAAGACCAGGGTCAAACAAGAAATAATGAAACATGATGAAAAGGGTTATGTGGGATGGAAATAGATATACCCCCAAGAGTGAGTACTCATTGACCAAGGTAAAGTGGAGCATGTTAAGTATAAAAATCATTTAAATACATTATGTTAATTGTGTCATCAAGGTCTTGACCATCTAGTGTAACTAACTTATAGGTTTCAAATCCAAACATAACAAATATTATATATGGCCCAAACCAATTGGATTCAAATTTTCCCTTTTTATTATTAAGCATGAAATATACTAAAAAGGGGGGTGAATCAATATAGTATATATATTTATACTTAATTTTATTTCTTTTCATTAACCACTAAATCACACACTCAAGATATGCAATAAAACTAAAATAATAATTTGCACCACAGAGAGAGAGAGAGAGAGAGAGAGAGAGAGAGAGAGAGAGAGAGAGAGAGAGAGAGAGCATATTTTTATGTGGAATCCCAAAGTGGGAAAAACCATGGATAACAATCTCAAGTATATGAATGAGCACCAAATAAAAATACAATGTTAGCAAGCACCAACTTCTAGGAGCACCAAACCCTTTGTTTAGCACCAACACAACAACTATTTGTGAGCACCAACCCCTCTTGTGTATAAAACACAACTATCTCTCAATATTGCTTACTCAAAAAATGATAGAACTCTACAATATCTCCTACTTTTCTTTCTTTGAAAAAAAATACAAACCATGAAATCTCTTGTATAATACAAATGGATTCTCAAGCCTTTATTTATAGCTTTCCAAATGACATTTGGAATTCACCCTTTGTGACCCTTCAATCCTCATGGAAAATGGCACCAAACATGCATGACCCTTCATATCCTTGCATTTGAAAGTCATATAGTGACCCTTCATAATCAAAAGTGTCCTTTCCTCTTTTGTTTTTATCTTGATGACTTTTCATATTTATCAAAGTGTCCCTTCATGGAGAAATTCATCATACCTCTTTTGTCTTCACATGGTGACTCTTTTAATTCCTAAAGATGACTCTTCATGAGAAAATGCATCCTATTTCTCTTTCGCCTTTTACCCCATGACTCTTTGACTTCTCCATGGGCCCTCTTTTGATTTATATGAAATATTCATTAATATTAAATAAATATTAACATATATTAGCCAAAAAATGAATATTAAAAACACTATTAAATGCAATGGGGCCTTTATCACCAATATTGCTAGACCTTTGACATCAATGCGAATATTCCCAATAATATCCCCCTTTGTCATTGATGGCAACCTCAAACTAAAATTGCCACATCATAAAACCTACACATACTTCCATTTAAAAAAACATAGAGTAACTCCCATTTATTGTAGCAACATGTACCTATTCTTTATACCTATTTTTTCACCTATACCTATACCTATTATTCTCCCCCTTTGAAATAAATGGCAAAGAGCCTACCTAAAGATAACACTTAGCTCCCCCTCAACTGATGCTGAACCTCAATGGAAAGAAGTAAAAGAAATTACTCCCAACTTCTCTCGTAGATAATCAAATATGTCTTTTGGTA
This sequence comes from Torreya grandis, assembly GCA_037957365.1. Lineage (NCBI taxonomy): Eukaryota > Viridiplantae > Streptophyta > Pinopsida > Cupressales > Taxaceae > Torreya > Torreya grandis. The sequence continues at coordinate 831,032 of JARHVA010005573.1, read as the reverse complement.
GTGCCTTTGTGAAAATATCTGCAATCTACTCTGTAGTAATGATATACTCCATCTTAACCTGTTGATCTATAACTTGCTCTCTCAAGAAGTGATATCTAATGAGAATATGTTTTGATCTTGAATGCATCACTGGATTCTTTGAAATATTAATATAAATAGGTTCATCATATTTTACCTTGATATCTTGCAAAGTTCGCTTTATCCAAAGTACTTAAGTACAACATAATACTTCTGCAATATATTATGCTTTAGTTGTAGAAATTGATATTGAATTCGACTTATTGCTTAGCTATGATACTAAGCTATCACCAAAGAATAAATATCCTCCACTTGTACTCTTTCTATCATCCTAGCACCCTACCCAATCTAAATCTGTATAAGCAACCAAAGTGAAATCTCTGCCTGTGGGATATCATAATCCATAATCCAATGTCCCCTTGATATATCTAAATATTCTCTTCACCAACTAACATGACTATCTTTTGGACATGACTGATATCTTACAACCATACCTACTACATGCATGATGTCTGGCCTCGATGATGTCAAATATAAAAGACTACCAATCATAGATCTTTATAAAGATTGATCTATAATAAGTGAATCTTCATCCTTGCTCACCTTATTTCCTATACACAGGTGTACTAACTAGTGAAAAATACTCAAAACCAAATTTATTCAACATTTCCTTAACATATTTAATTTGAGATATAAAAATTCCTTTATTTGACTGAAATATTTGCAATCCTAAGAAAAATGATAATTCTTCAAGCATAGATATCTCAAATTCTTTTTGCTTATGATCAGAAAATTATTTTGTCATATTTTATATATTTCCTCCAAAAAATATATCATCGACATATACCAAAACAATCAATTGATTCTCACCTTCTATTTTGATGTAGAGATTACTATCAACAAATGCTCTCTTGAAACCTTGATCCTGTAGGTACTTATCAAGTCTTGCATACTAGGATCTGGGAGCTTGTTTCAGTCTATACAATGCTTTCTTCAATCTATATACATGGCTACTAATATTTGAGAAAATAAATCCCTCAAGATACTTAATGTAGACATCTTCATCTATATTCTCATTTAGGAAGGTAGATTTGACATCCATCTGAAACACTTTGAAAATTTTAAACACTGCATATGGAAGAAAAATTATTATAGCCTCTAACCTTACCAATGGTGTAAAATTTAATTCAAAATCTATTCCCTCAATATGAGCATATCCTTTACGTACTAATCTTGCTTTATTTCTAGTCACTTCTCCATTTTCATTCATCTTATTTCTATAAACCTATTTTTTTTCCTAACACATTGTGATCTTTTGGTCTACGCACTAATTATCAAGTATCATTATTTTCTATTTGATTTAATTCTTCATCCATAGACTAAACCCAATGCTTATCATGTCTAACATCTAAAAAAGTTCTAGTCTAAATTTTGGATAACATAGAGAAATTAACTTGCTCAGATTTACTTACCATCATTCTTCTAGTGCAAATTCCTTCATTTATGTCCCAGATGATGTCACTTTCACTATGATTTATCTGAACATATTTAGATGGAGTTTTGGTGTCCTTTCTCTCCTTCTTCTCATTTTCATCTAATTCTTCAAAATCTTCCTCTTCAATGATTTTAGGAATATCTACTGGATCACTAATTCTTTGTGTTCCATCTTTTTCTATTCTGACACTTGCACTTTTGAAAAATGTCTTAGTTCTTTTGTTATAACATTTATAAGCTTTAATTTTTAAAGAATAACCATGAAATATACCTTCATCTGATCTAGATTCAAACTTACCAAGTTTTTCAATAGTTCTCGTTATGAAGCATTTGCTACTGAAAACTCTGAAATAATCAACTATTGTTGGTTTGTCTTTCCATAGCTCATAAGGAGTCTTGTCACTATTGACTCTCAATAATACTCTATTTTAAATATGCACTACTATAGAAACTACATCTCTCCAATATTTATCTACTATCATGGATTCATTTAGCATTGTCCTCACCATCTCCTGAACTATTCTATTTTTTTGTTTAACTACTCCATTTTGTTATGGAGTTCTGGTTGCTGAATAATGTCTCTCTATTCCATGGTCTTCACAAAAATCAATAAATTGATCTGACATGAATTCTCCTCCTTGATCTGATCTTAGACACTTAATCTTCAAATTGGTTTCATTCTCAACTAATACTTTGAAATGTCTGAAAGCTTTTGATTTTTTATTTAAAAACATTACCCACGCCATGCATGGAAAATCATAAATAAGAAACATGAATTATTTCTCACCTTGATTACTTTGAGTTCTCATAGGTATATAGAGATCAGTGTGAACAAGCTCTAGCATTTGAGTGATTGAGTACTCTTTTGTTCTGAACCTCCTTCTAGCATGCTTCCTATGTTGACAAGGTTCAAAAAGTGTGTCAAATGGATTTTTAATCTTTGAATGATTTTTGATGTTGACAATATTGTCAAAATTTATGTGCCCCATTCTCCTATGCCATATCCAACTTTCTTCAATCTAACTCAAACAACTTTTTTGACCTTTGTTGTCTGATAACATATACAAATTATTGCTTTTTATTTGAGCTTCTGCAACCAACACATCTAAATATTTTATCATAATTTCAAAACATTCTATGTAAAACTTTAGTGTGTGTCATTGATCACACATTTAACTTACACTCAAAATATTTTCAGTTTTATTTCTACCATTATCTAAACTTAGTATACCTTTTCTGGCAATTTTGACAATAGTATTATCTTCAAATTTCACTATGCCACCATTAATCTTATTCAAGGTTATGAACTTGATTTCATCTCTTGTCATGTTCCTTGAATATACACTATCAATTAACCATGGTTTATCTTCATTTCTTACATGCAAAGTTATCTGTACCAACATAGTTTTTTTAGGTTGTTTCTTCTACCATGAACTTGTCTAAACTTTCTTCTTGAAGAATGAATACTTGAAAATTTGGTCCTTCTTCAATGAATCAAACACACTTATATAGTACCAAGATATATGTCAAAATTTATTACACTTGTAACAAATTATGGCCTCTTCATTAAAGCCTGATAGAGGACCAAAAGAGTTATGGCTTCTACTTGACTTTGCATGACTATCCTTCTCTTTAATTATAAAATTATTATCACTTTTTCAATATTTTATTTTCTTATTACCATATCCATTACAATAAAATTAATATCCGTAAAAATAGGACCTATTTGTGTATCGCTAACCTAATTTCCTTTTGTAGCTCTGTTCCCTTCAGCCTTCTTTATTTGAGAAGTCCTCTATATTATTAACTTCTTCCTTTTTTATTTCTTCTTTTGTAAGATTTTCATCATAGCTCTTTCCTTTTTCCTTATCTATGAAATTAGTGACCTCTTCTTTCTCTTTTTCAAATCCCATACCTATCTTATTATCTGACATTAATCTTTGATTTTTTAATATCTTATTCAACATATTAGTGATATTCTCAAATTTTGAATCATTGGCTGCTCTATTATTGATTGCTTTATTTATTTTCTCAAGATCTACTTTCAAAAAACCAATTTCAATAACATACCTTTCACATTCTTTACTTACTATTTTTAACTATGCCATTAGATCTTCTTCATTCTTCTTGGCTTCTTCAAAGTGTGCTTGTAGATCTTCAATTATTTCCTTTGAGTCTTTTTCATTTTTCTTGATTTGAAGATTTAATATTTGATTTTTCTTTTTAAAATCTTTTAACTCTTCTAAAGCACAAATGAGTTCTCCTTCCAGATTCACTTCGGCTTTATCTTGTTCTTCTCTTGATCATCTATACTTTTGCTTATGGAGGCATCTTTATGTATGGCCATGAATAGAATCTCTTCTTCTTCAAAATCATTGACTCCACTATCTCTGGCTAAGTTAGGATCTTTAGAATATACAATCTTCTTCTCGAATCCCTTCCTAAATTTTCTTTTGAAATTATTCTTGTATGTAGACTTTCCTTCTTCACTATCACTATTACCCCTATCTGGGCACTTAGTTGCAAAATGTCCAATATTTTCACAATTAAAACATTTGAAAGGTAATTTTCCTTGATATTTACCTATGCCCTTTTTTGGCTTGTGAATGAATAGAGCTGCATTGTCATCTTCATCATCGCTATAACTGTCACTTGATTCTTGAATTTTATCTTTCTCTTTTTTTTATGTCTTGAAAGCAACATCTCTCTTTGAGGGTTTCTCTTGTTTGATCTATATCTCATATGATGTAAGTTTACCATGTAGTTCATCCATCTTCAGCTTGGCAAAATTCTTCATCTATTCAATTACCAAAACTTTTGCATCATATCTCAATGGTAGAGATCTCAAAAAAATTTGAACCACAGTTGATTCTTCTAAATTTTCTCCAAGACCTTAAATATAATTAACTATTTGATCAACCCACAAAAGATAACTTGTTATATTTTATTCCACTTCTAACTTCAAACTCTCAAATTGTCTTCTAAAAGTATGAAGCTTAGCTTGTTGAACCTTTCCATTACCTTTGTAAATATTCTCGCATTTTACCCAAGTTTCATGAGTAGATTTACATTGCATAAATTTAACAAATTTTGATTCACATAAAGCACATAAAATAGTATTTAAATATTTAGCATTATTTTCACTTGCCTTCTTTTCTACTAGAGTAGTTACAAGTGTCTGTGGCTCTTCATATTCCTCCACCACTGCTTGACATATGTCAAATCCAAGGGCCATCAAATAATTCTTCATCTTTATTCTCTAAAAAATATAATTCATCCCATCAAACAATGGTGCCTTATTTTTAGAAAATATTTTATGTGATCTAGCCATCATGCTTTCCTGATCTACCTTCAAGCTGTAAATTTTTTTCAAAATAAACCTGCTATGATACCAATTTTTAAACATGAACTATATTGAGGTGGGGGTGAATAAGTATATTATATATATTTTTACTTTATATAATTTATTTTATTTAACTACTTAATCACACACTCAAGATATTCAATAAAACTAAAACAATAATTTGCACCACATAAGAGAAAGAGAGAGACACCAGATTTTTATGAGAAAAACCAAAGTGGAAAAAACCATAGAGAAAAATCTAAAGTATATGAATGAGCACAAAATCAAAATACAAAGTTTTTAATCACCAACTTATAGGAGCACCAACCCCTTTGTTGAGCACCAACAAGGCAACTATTGGTGAGCACCAACCCATAGGAACACCAACCACTTGCAATGATTTGTGAGCACCAACCCATAAGAGCATCAACCCCTCTTGTCTATAAAACACAACTATCTCTCAATGTTGCTTACTAAACAAATGACAAAAATCTACAATATCTCCTAATTTTTTGTCTTGAAAAAAATATAAACCATGAACTCTCTTGCATAATACAAATGACTTCTCAAGCCTTTATTTATAGCTTTCCAAATGACCTTTGGCATTCACCCTTTATGACCCTTCAATCCTCATGGAAAATGGTGCCAAAATTGCATGACCCTTCATATCCTTGCATTTGAAAATTCATATGGTGACCCTTCATAAGCAAAAACATCCTTTCCTCTCTTGTCTTTATCTTGGTTACTTTTTGTATTCCTCAAAGTGTCCCTTCAGGGTAAAATGTGCCATACCTCTTTTATCTTCACATGGTGACTCTTAGAATTCCTCAAGATGAATCTTGATAAGAAAATGCATCCCATTCCTCTTTCATCTTTGACCACGTGACTCTTTGACTTCTCCATGGGCCCTATTTTGACTTATATGCAACCAAAAATATATTCATTAATATTAAATAAATATTAACACACACTAGCCATGAAATAAATATTAAAAACACCATTAAATGTAATGGGGCCTTTATGACCAATAATGCTAGACCTTTGACATCAATGACAATATTTCCAACACTTATCCCTATTTGCATCGGTATTTTTCTAATTCCCTTTTAGGACTAAATCACATACCTCAAATTCTTGAGACTGGATCTTCTTGTGATATTGGCATTTTAATCTGGTCTAATATGCTCATAGGTGATTGATGTCCATTTGATGATTTACATCTAGAAGCTCCAATTATTATATACATTTTTATCAAAAATTATGATCAGTGAGAATGCCTCACAATGATATTTTCAAGGAGTGGAGATCTAATTCCATAGATAAGATAGATTTAGTCGCATATAATAAAGCATGTAGAGTAGCACCAATAGGTGTTCAAAAAGTTATTTTATAAAACCAAAGTGCATGATATAATTGTAAGTTCCATTTCCTTCTTGTATCAATAACTATTTTATTAATAATCTTGGTATGAGTCTTATTTTTTTCTTCATCCTATTTGTTCCCCTGGAGGTAATAAGAGGAATAAAGTGTTACTTGATATGATACTATTTGCACAAGGCTTTGAATTCTTTATTTTTGAAGGACTTGTTATTATCATATATGATGTTGGCAAGAATACCAAAATGGCAAATGATCTGATTTATGATGAATGTAGAAATCTAAGGACCTATGATATAAGTAAGTGGCATTGCTTCTACCCATTTGGTGAAATACTCCATATAAATGACAATGAATTTGTTTCCATAAGAAGACGTGGGATTTATATTTCTAATCAAATCAAGTCCCCATATATAAAATAATTATGAACTCATAATAGGTTGTAATTATTATGCAGGTGCATAGATAAGATTTCCATGTTTCTAGTAGGGTATACATTTTTTCACCTATTATCAATCATCCTATTCCATGGTAGGTCAATAGTATCTAGTTTGGAGTAATTTCTTGGCTAGGGCCATCCCGCTAACATGGCCACCATAAATACCATTGTGGCCATCACAAATTACATTTCCAAGGATAGTGTGATTAGAGGTACGATGGATGAAGGCCTTACATTGATGGAGATTGAGGTTAGGTGGAAGAATATTTTCATTGAGGTAATTATAAATGTCATGGTACTAGGGGAGATTACAATCAGGAATATCATAAATTTGTAAAGAGGCCATATCTTGATGGGGTGGTAAGATAAAATGTTATATAAAAATTTTTCCTTCAAGGACGTCTTCAGGGACATCAATTAAATATCTAATAGAGGCACTATAATCAATAGCCTTATTACTCCCCCTTGGCACTTGTTCAAATGTAATAAACTGAAAACTATGTTCTAACTGATCAACCAATTACTTGTAAGGGAGTAACATTTATTCTTTGGTTTAGAACTCTTCATTAACTTGCTTGATGATTAGCTATGAATCATAGAATACTTGAAGATGTTGGATGTTCCATTGAATGTCTAATTGAATGCCATCTATTAAATCCTCATATTCAAAAAAAATATTGGTGCATAGGAAATTGGGGTGAATGGCTTTTGTAATAAGGTCACCTTGTGGAAAAACCAAAAATATGCTCACTACCGATCTATGAATGGGAAAAGATCCATCAAATTATAGTTTCCAACAATTAGATTTTGAAGAGTTTGTTATAGGTTCATTTGGGAAAGTGATGTAAGTGGTTCAATCACTACAAGAAGTGCTTCAGTGAGTTTCTCTACCATCACCTATCCCTTAATGGCATTCTAATACACATATTCAATGTCAAATTTAGTGAGCAACATAATCCATTTGGCCATTCATTCCTGTGAGGGCTGATTTAGAAATCAAATATTTAAGAGGATATACCTTAGTAATGACTTTGACTTGATTATTAAGCATATAATGCCAAAGTTATTGTGAAGCACATATAATGGATAAGTAATATTTTTTAATTGGAGTATAGTTCAGCTCATATGAGATCAAAGTGTGACTGAGAGAATAAATCTCCTCCTTTCCTTCATCATTGCATTGTATAAGTAGGGAACCTATCACACAAGGAATTGTATAGATATATAGGATCAAGGGCCTTCCCATGATAGGTGGTGATAACATAGATGGATTTACTAAAAACAATTTTGAGATTATTGAAGGCATGTTGACACATAAAGTTCTAATTAACTTGGGTCCCTTTTTTAAAGACGTGAGTGAAGGGGTGGAATTTATCTTCAATATAAGAGATGAACCACCAAATATATTTTTACTTACCCTAAAGACTCATTAGATACTTCAAATTATGAGGAGTTATTTTTTAAAGAGATTTGGCTTTAGCTGGGTCCACTTTTATGCTTCCCTCAGATACAATAAAACCTAATAACTTACCTAAGGTAAATCCAAAAACACATTTCTTTAGATATATTTTAACCTTATACTCATGTATTTTATCAAATATTCTTCTTGAAACTACATGATATTTAGATCTAAGTATGGACTTCCCCAAAATATCATCCACATAGTCTTCAAATATATCATGTATCATATCATGGAAAATAACTTTCATCTGTCACTAATAAGTAGTGCCCACATTTTGAGACCAAAAGGCATGACTTGATAGCATTGAATCCCCCATAGATTGATGAATTATTTTTTATGTTGATCCCCAGGCATGATTTTAATATGATAGTAGCTCAAAAATCCATCCATGAGAGATAACATTTCATACCCAGCTATTGAATCCATGATCATGTCTATGTTTTGGAGAGGGAAGTCATATTTAGGACATGACATATTAATTTCTCATAAGATAGTATAATTCTGAATTCCTCCTTATGGCTTAGCCATAGGACAATATTGGATATTCAATAAGAAAAATTGATGGATCCAATAAATCATACTTCCAAGAATTTTCGTAGTTCATCCTTAACTAGTAGGTCCACTTTAGGGTGCATGTTACATATTTTTTTTCTTGTTTGATTTCAATTTAGGATGAATATCCAGGTGATATCAAACAAAGGAGGGTTCAATACCTGGTGAGTTGGATTAGCACCATGCAAAAACATCTATAAATTCCTTGACTATCTCAATTATGATTTGATGTTCCTCGAATGTAAGAGTTTCTCATAATTTGACTATTTTGGGATCTTCTTTAGTTCTGATGTTAGCTTAGGTCACCTCCTCAATGAGAAAGGGTGACTTATCTTAGAGATAAGGAGGTAAAAATTGATTCAATGTATTTGAAAGAATTTTTTTTCAAGGGATCTATATAAATTTTGGTGTATTCTTCTGATTGAGCTAAAATTTGTTGAAATTCATCCAGATTTTGGGGTAACTCTTCTTATTCAGATTCTTATTCTTAAATTTGATCAATAGGACCTTATTATCTCCCAAAATACACTGAATAATAGAGATTAATAGAAAATCCTTTCTTATGATTTCCAAAAGTTATAAAAACTCATGCTCCCAAAAATTCTAAGATGGCCTCATCATTTTGAAACATATCAAAGGATGGATCCTTATGTTAATCCCAATTAATTAATGAGGGGTAGGGGAGGGAAATGTTGATGATGTAAATAGTAGTGTTATGGAAAATTTTTGTGGTAGAAAACTCCTCATAGTGACTAAAAATAGAACCCATCTTGATTTCTTCATCAAAAAGAGACTCCTAAGGGACCGAAGTAGTATGCATAATGATATTATTTAAGTTATCATCAAAAATTTGTACCCTAATAAACATATTGTGGATGTTCTTGAATGATGATGGATTTAGGCCTACCTTTCTCATGCCTCCCTAGTCTCTTTCCTTGATAATGCATATTTGTAACATTTTATGGATGTGGGGGCATCATTATCTATTAGATGAGAGGGCCTCCTTTTTTTAAGTGAACCATGATTCATCAAATTCATAAATATATTCTTATAATAATATTCCTTCACTATAAAATTCCTTTGGTCCAAATTGATAGCTGATAGGATTGGTCTTTCGCATAGCTGGGGACTTGTATCTTCATGGGGAAAGAGGTAAGTCACCTACATAAAAGGTTTAATATTCATACTCCCCACACCCTATGGATATGATTTTTAGGTGACTAAATTCATGTAATGTATCTTAAGTAGGATCAAGGTCATCAAGGTATATATATTTAGAAGTTGTTGGGTTTAGAAGGGAACTTTAGTACAGGGACTGTAGCAAGAATATGAGGATTGCCCCTTTTGGAAACTAAAAAAATGTTTTATTTCCTTAAAAATGGTGACTTCATTTTTTTGAGTCCAAAAATTTTAGAAATTAATGAAGGGTCGATGGGACTACTTGCATCTCATGAATCCATGGGTGACCCAAAAATATATTAGATGGTAGATCCACATCGATAATGTGAAGTAGGGTTTGATGTACCATGGGTCCCATAATAATGCAAAGCAATATGGTACTTATAGAGAACCATTCATTATCATCATATGATTTTATCATGATAAATGTATGCCTTAAAGAAGCTTCAGAATACACAAATTCCTTGAAGAAATTCAAATTACATAAGTTTAATGTAGATCCTCCATCTATGAGTACATGGGGAATGAGATATTTGGTTATGGAGACTTCCATGAATAGTGGATAGTTATGATGGGGGATAATGGCAGGCATGTTTTGGGCACTAAACTTAATTTACTAAGAAGGAGACAAATAACCAACTAATGCTTGTAATTGATTGGTGTCAATATTAGTGGGGACTTTTAGGTCATTTAAGCCCTGATTGAGTATCTCCCAATGTATAGGGGATGTTTTGATAATATCCATTAATGAGATTTGAGCAAGTGTCTTATCAAGTTTCTAAATTATGTCTTATAATTTTTAAGAAGATATCAAGAATTTATTTGAGATAATGCTATTTTGAGATGTATAGGTAGATGGGTCCTTAGGGGGTGCCTCAAGAACTATGATTTTATTATGTCTAGTAGTAACCACATAATCAATCATGACATGATTGATTTTTAATATGGTGGATGATATTGGAGTGGGCTCTTGGGGTATATGGATTTTTATGGTATTCGCATAGTTGTATGGGATAGCGTGGTAGTCCATGTGGTTGGAAGTGGAGGCTTGACCCTAGTCTCTTGGTGGATTCCCTTTTTTCTAAACATGCTAGGGTAGAGGGTCCTTATAAATTCCTAGCTACTAGTTTTTAGACTAATTTAGAGTAATCTCCCTATAGTCATATAAAATGTGAAAATTGGCAACTTGAGTGTGGCTAATGACACCCAACCCATAGGTCCCTCTTGCTTTCTCTCATGACCATCATAGGCATCATTTTCACTGATTCTTAGTCATTCATAGCCTTCTAGACTTGATGTCAGCTAAGCTAGACTCCTATTTCCATGACAAATCAATCCCCCTAGTTCCCATTTATTCAAGATAATAGCACCACACTAGGACTTTAACATTGGTGTCACTCCTGTCTACTTTTGGTGCTATTGTCCAAGTCCATTTTTGACCCCAATGGTTAATTTATTCTAGTTATCCATACTTATCCTTGTCATCCTAATGTAAGTACATTCAACCCATTACCAATAAATACCTATATAATCCCATTCAAATATCATTTGGAAAGGATTTTGAAATATCACTAAGCAAGCAAGAATACAAACAAGACTATTCAATCAATCTTCCCTATTATCTAGATATAGCTAACCAACACACTTACAAGCCCATTCAAATCCTTACACAAGTCCATAGCCACCTCAAACACATCCATTTTATCATTCTACATCTTCATATACATATTTTCACAAAGCACATCAAGTGGGAAAACTACATATGGCTTGATCTGCCTTCAGAGTATTAGTATGTAAGCAGCGTGCCCACATAAGGGATGTGGATCCATGTCTAGTGAATCTTACACAAACTAAACCCCCCTCTTTCTTGAAATTTTTCAAAGTATAATATAAGATAGGGTTTGAAAAAAATATGCTCTACAGGGAGCTCTATAGACTTCCAGCTGCTGAAAATTCACAAACAGGGTCACACAAACATAGTGAGAAAAACCCAAAAGCTCAGATCCTTAGAATAATAACAATAGAGGTGGAATATATCACTAGTGCCACTACTATCAAGTTTCTATTCTCTTTTCCAAATAAAAAAATAAGTTTAGATCTTAGATTGTGATAGTATCCTAGTCTTACACATTGAATTCTAGCCTTTGTCTTGGTTAAATCAATCAGTTTCTATCTTAGTTTTGTGTTCTTTTCCTTATTAATATTTTTAGAAAAGTTTAATTGAAATTAATTTACACAAATTATTAGCTTAATTATTATCTATTTATTTACTAATTTTATGACTTTGACCCTTTAACTAAATTATGAGTAATACACCAATATTCCCAAAATTGTTAAAACAGTTGGTGAACCTGATTTACTTCATTTGCATATAAAAAACCTATAAATATTAGGGTAAATATCCTACCAATTTTCATCTATTTTTATGATTTTTACCTACATAATAAAATCATAAATTAGCATTAAATTTTAAAATTTCATAGTAATTTTAAAATATTTTTATTTCAAACCCTAGTTAACCATACTAGGTCCCAACAATTTCTCAGTAGTCTATCAATTATTTTTTTAATTTTTACTAGCATATTTAAATCAAAAAATCTATTTAAATTTCAAATTTTAATAGTAATTTTAAAAAAAAAATTCAAAACCCTAGTTGCATCTACTAGGTCCTGTTAAATCACTAATTTTCTAATAAATTTTTGATTTTTTACTTACGTATATAACTCAAAAATGCACTTTCAATTTAAAAATTCCATAGTAAATTTTCCAAATAATTATCGATTCAAACCCTAGTTTCCCATACAAAGTCCTATTGCTTCTTTAGGTATCACCTTACATGTGTGTGAACTTTGTATCATTTTTGTGCATATTCCAGTTCCTTCTTTATCTTATATCTATTTAATCTTCTCTAATATCATCCAAATTTTTTTCCTTATGCTACCTATGTTCCTTACATCTCTTCCTTCATTATGAAGTGTAAGAATTAGTAGTAATCCTCTTGAATTCACATAGATTCCTACATTTTTGCCATATACCATGGATAAACAACCAACTCAGATTTTTGTTATAGCTTCTACACATCTAGATTATACTAATTTCAATAAAGATAACTTTGATAATGAGTAGTATGAAAATAAAAATGATGATGTACACATACATGATCATGCTCCACCACATTGGACTACTGATCCACTTCTACCTATTATTGATAATGAAGTTGTCCTCAATAAAGATTTGATCGTACAAATTTTAAATGAAAGACTCTGGGACCATCCCCAAGATCATACTCTTATCTTGCAATCTATAATGGAAATTAAAAAGGCTAAGCAAGATGAATCATCCATTCCTTCAGAGCAATCCATTATAAATGACACTATGAGGGCAACTATGTCTCAACAACCCCCTAAAGAAGCCAAACCTACCTTTATGCCACCAACTATAGGTAATAAATCTCTATCTCCTAATTTAGAAGTCCTTGTGCAAGAGATAAAATCTCTTCAATCCAAGGTGCTACATCTTGAGCAAGGTGCCTCTAGACCTACACGGGATTTAGATTCTTTACTCTTATGCATACACCATTGACATGTCACACTGCTTTGACACCCTTACCACAAGGTTTTATTCAACCCAAACTTACTCTATATGATGAAAAGGGTGATCTAGAGACACATTTGAGAGCCTTTCACATAGCATGATTGGACTGTGTACCCAATGACTAGCTACTTACCAAACTATTTCCATGGAGCCTAAAGCATTATGCTTTACAATGGTTCTATAGTCTATTGAATTAATAAATTAGTGCATTCAATCCTTTAGTTGACATGCTCCTATTTCTTTTCAGCATTAATGTCAGTGGTAAATTTTCATACACTCAAGTTGCATAGAAGAAAAAAGGGCCAATGATCATCTCACAGATTATGTTCTTTGATATAATACTATCTTAGATAATATGACTATCCCCATGGTTGTTTAAGAGTTATGTGATCTCTTCAAATAAAGATTTCTACCAGATTTGCATCAATCAATTATGTTCAAAATATTCTCTTCCTTCACTAAATTGTGTCACACACTAAAGGAAAGAGAAGTCAAGTTAATTTTAATGGGAAAACTTAAGTACTCAAGTATCTCAGACATGAAAAATAAGAGTAACAACTATTGTCATTTGAAAATGCACCCTATAAGGAGATGGAACTAACTTCTCCTCATTTAAAGTGCCACCATGGAAACACTCTAGGTCTATGGGTATCCTTATCATGGAGTGAATTTATAGATTAGGGGCTAGCTCCCCTTGATGTACCATTTAAGATCGTGTTCCTACTTCTAACAACTCTTGGGGTGGAAAAGGGGTAAGAATGACATGAAGTATACCTCAAATACAAAGGTGATACACAAAATCAGTCTGATGACTTCCAACCAACTTGTATTTAACACTTAAAACCAATGAAAATAATTAGACATACACTTTCCCAAATTTATGTCTTCTTGCATCAATACTACATTGTGGGGTCCTAGATGATATATATAAGGCTAGGAGAAATAGATAAGAGGTTTTATGTGAAACTAATGAAAAGATTTATCACTTCAACCATTAAAATGTCATGAACACTTCACATGCCCTGAAGGAAGAGACTAAAAATAGGTGTAAGAATGAAGGGACAAAGATAAGGAATCCATAGTTTTCACTAAGAAAAATCCACATTCAAGTAGAACACACTATGAAACAATATGAGAGAGGTAAACATTTAGTCATTTTATTTATCTAAAGTTCTAAAATCGAGCATGTATTTACCATACTCTGGTGGATCATCCATACAATGCCAAAATGGCCAAATATTATAGAGTTAGAGAGAGAGAGAGAGAGAGAGAGAGAGAGAGAGAGAGAGGAGAGAGAGAGAGAGAGAGAGAGAGAGAGAGAGAGAGAGAGAGAGAGGAGAGAGAGAGAGAGAGAGAGAGAGAGAGAGAGAGAGAGAAGGAGAGAGAGGAGAGAGAAGTCCAAGGGTCACCTAAACATGTGTCCATATAGAAAATAGAGTTAAATTTACATGTGAAATATAGATGAGGTGAACCATTCCAATTCAGGAGGTACACTTGTCAAATCAGATCATAAGGAAGGTGAAAAGTTCACAAAATTACCAATTTTGTACAACAAACTACCTACTTGAGTAACCTTCCAAAAAACCTCTATTATATACAAAAACTCAATTCATATGACTTTTTAGGATAGGAGGAGTTATAAATAACATCGTACATGCATTATTTTGGCCTCTGATCATTCCTACTATTGTGGACATGCACAATCATCTTAAGCAGTATTCAAAAGATCCCTTTTCATGAACCCCTTACCACTTGGCACTCCAAACCTTCCAAACCTGAAAATAAATTCATTAAAAATGGGTAATGGACACATTTAAAAGTCTTATATACCATACTCTTAAATAGAAAATCATTCAAAAGGTCTTCCTAATCAATTTTCATCACTTTCCCAAGTGTTCACTATTTTGGATCAATGGACTGGATGAAAGTGTGAGTTGAATTAGAACACATAGAATTGGATTAAAAATATGAAATGAATTTTAAAATATATCTCACGTGTATATCTTCCTTCCAAAACTTGTTTCATCCTCTAACTCTTCTTGTAGATTTCACACCAATCAAAATGGCCAAAACAAGCCTAGCTTTCCCTTGTTCTATATAATTATGTATGAAAAAAATTACATGTGTGAGATTTAATAAGATTATTTTATATCATCTAGGTGGTTTCATGTCCATCCCCTTGCATTTAGATGCTCAAAATTCTTTATCTCTCTAATTGGGTTCTAACAAGGGTTTAGCGAGGGTTTTGACTGACCTAGACTCTTAACCTTTGTTCATAAAGGTCAGAGATTGAAAAAATTTAAAAATGTCACTAAGATCTCAGTAAGGACCCTTAATAACATTTATAATTGACTTAGGATCCCATGCAAATGTTTGTGAGAGATATGAGTGTCCAAAGTTGATCTTTGAGTGACTTTCATGCTTCTCGTGAGGGTTTGAGTATGTCTAGAGTTGGTTATGGATTCCTATGGAGTTTACAAGACAAAAAGAAGCTTACTCACCTCTAAAATTGACCTAAAAACATGTTTAAATTCCTTTTAGAGATCAACAAGACCCAAAAATAGAATTCACTCCTACTTTAGAACTAGGAGTATGCAACATTAACAAGTTTATTTTCACATTGTGGGCCAAAAAGTGACATTTATCACCTTTGACGTATCATTTTATCATGAAAATATCTAATTATCCATTTAAAATATCACACAAAACATTAGAGTACTTGGGGAAATCTATAACTTGAAGTGACACCTCATTTGGGGTTGAGTTTGTATGTTTTTCTCTAGGCCTACCTGCAAACCTACCTGTCCAGACCATATTCTTAGAATCCAAAATTTATATAATGGTTCCTCATGTCCTCCTATATATTTTCTATCTTTACAAACCTTACCAATTGATCAGAAGGACCTCTGCTTCATTATCTAACTCTTTTTCCAAAAACTACCAACTTCTTGCACAAGAGGATTAACCTACCTCTAAGACAAAATAAAGAGTATTATTCCTGATTGAATTTGGAAAAATAAAAAATTTGGGGCTCAAAAAAGTCTTGATATCCACTTTTACCAAATTATTTCATCAAATTCCAAGTCTAAATGGTCCAACCAACTCAATTTTTATAAAAGAGGGGTAAAAAACCCATGTTTTTGCATGTTATTATGTAAACCTCCATGTGGATGCTCCTTCTATGCCATTATTGTTCCAAAATACCATTAAAAATTATTTATAATCATTTTTATAATCTCATGGAGATTTGGGAGTCCTTATAAATCTTGCTTTCTATTGAGAATCACAACTTACCTCTTGGAATAAGGTCCTTATAACCAACTGTACTAACTAAGGTATCCTTGCTTATGAGACAATGCTGTTGGATGGTTTGAGGATTTTATAGACATTTTATTTCATTCATTTTATCATGAGGAACCTAGTTCACATTGTTTTAAAACCATCTTTTCCTTTCTAGGACACCAAAATCTCATAGATTTACTTCTTGCTTATGACCCTGTTGGACTATGACCAGTGGGTAGGGGGCTCTTTCTTTATTTTAGGTGCCTATCCTTGGAGACATGGAAAGTTTCAAAAAATTAAATATTACATCTTTACTCACCTTTTCATTGCAACTTGAACCATCTTTCAAACCCATCCCCTTTTGGCCTACCAAGCCTTTCAATTGTTAACTACTTCTTAGACTGAGATAGTCTTTAAGACCTTATTTGTAGGTACCCTTTGGCTTTGTTATATGGATGTGGACTTAATTCTCATATTCATAGGTCATGATAATTAATTAATTATTTTATTCCATATTGAAAACCTCAAACCAACCTCAACTCCCATGCTCTTTTGCACATTCTTGAACAAGACTCTAATCACATTCCCTATAAGACTGAGACATAAACTTGTAGGCATGTAGGTTTCTAAAGTATGTTTTGACCTTAAAATGTATGCCATTTCTTTGATTTTTACTTTGGAAACATAATATATTCATAATTTAATTTTTTTCATGAATGAATTAGGCCTCTAAATACCACCTTGTTCTTGATTGTTCTCAGACCCCTACCCTTTCACTTGGCTATAGGTGGCCATTTTGTCATGGTTGTAGGTGTTAAGATGGGACCTTTGACCTTAACATACATATATAACTTAACTATTTCTACTATCATTCTTTCATATTCATGTCACCAACTATCATACTCCATTTGAGTCCCAAAAACCATTTTTTTCTCTTGATTGAGACTAATTTCATAAGCAAGCTATAGGTGTGCATTCCTAGGCATGTGGGTTGCCATTTGGTCATTTGGAACACATCAAAGATCATTTGATTATGGTATAGGGACCCTTTATTGTATACAAATCATGAAACCTTAACCACTTTCTCAAAACCTTGCTTACTTCATAAATCTTGGTTCTTTGCCTATATATGTCCTTCACAGTCATGTGTATGGATAGAGAAATAAGCATTGGAGTTTGAGACACTGTATTCACTTTCTCTCTTGGTCCCATAGATTGAAATCATAATTTTAGTCATTATAATAATTAAATTTTATAGCATAGCCTCGGCACACCATAATGGGATGAAAATTTAACATTATGATCACTGTCTTATAGACATCACTGCTCTATTTTAGTGGTTTTTTGCCATATTGAAAGGGCTTGAAACATGCATGATCTTTTCCCATTGAAGCTAAAACTTGGAATATTGGATTCTCATTGATATTAATATAAGGTAAAAAACAATAATAAACCTCAAAACCAAAACTATCTTCACTTTATGAAAACTAAAAGGACCCCTGGGAACTCTATTTACCAAAATTAGGGACTGAGAACCCAAAAACATAGTTAACCTTCCTTTGAATGAAACTTGCTCATATATCACCTTAGACCTTCATATAATGGGAATTATGAATGATTTGGAGTGTTAAAATTTAAAAAATTACTCCACCATTTTATCTCTCTCTCTCTCTCTCTCTCTCTCTCTCTCACTCTCACCTTTGTACACCTCCCATGAAAAAGTCATAAACTTGATTGAAATTGGCAAGACAACAAACAATGGTAAAGGTGAGAAAATTAACCTTGGAAGGATATTAATTGAACTTAAAAACAAATGAAAACATGAATTAACTCCTTATTCATTAAACTCAAACACATTATTACCATAATGGAGATCCTTGGATGTTTGAAACACAAAACTTGCACTCAACTTTAGAATCTACAAGGAGCAAGCACTATTTGAAAAATCCTTCACAAGAAATGAAAAGGTACAGTCTTTTCTATGAAAAATTCATGGATAGATATTAATTTCATCCTAAAAACACCTCACTAAGATCACAGAGCTCCAAGGACCTCTAAAACTTAGAAACAGATTGATAAGTATACCCCTTCTTAATGAAATCCTATAACAGGTTGCTTATAGTGTTAATCATTGTTCATAAAGAAAAATGAATCAATATGAGACTTATTTCCATGAAAGAAAATTATACTCAGATTTATATCCACTCCTAAGACAATTCTTTCTGATTCCACCTATACGGTCCATGGTGAGCATTTGAATTTGAGCATTTTTTGCATGCCAAGGGGAGAGAAAGAGAAAATGAGTTACATCAGCCAATTTTTATGTAATTTATTAAATAAAAACATGTATATGACCTTTTATAGTGTGGAGAGTCACACCACCACGTTTTCTAAATGGCACACTTCCCAAGGAATCATACAAGCTGCTTTTTTAACTCTTTAGTCAAGAAAACTACCCTTTTTTGAACAACCTACCATTTATTTAGATATTTCATATTCCTAAAGGCTTATAAGGACACATGGGGTATGAAATGAGCATTTTTTAAATTGCATAAATCTAAACAAACTTGTACAAAGCATTAAATTCACCTAAAATGACCTCTAAATGGCCCATAAAAGATAAATAGACTTATGGGACTAATAACCTATGGGACTAATAACCAAATGTATTATAACATTAAATAACATTTATTTAACCTTTATAAACCTTATAAAATATAATTATATCCCATATATAGCCAAAAAATCATGTTTTTTCCTAAAGGTGCCCTAGTTTGACCAAAAAGTCAAACTTGGTCAACAATTTGGTGACTCATGGGGGTAGTATGCGTGCTATACTAACTAGACTAGTAGCCTTATTATTCCATTGAGATTAATAATATATTTGTGAAACATTAGGATTAGACCTTCAAGAGACCAACTAGACCAAGATTTACCTCAACATAAAAGGAAAAGACACACACAAGACACAACTACCAACAAGACAAAGACACACATGTGCTACTAAGCACTTATGGAAACAAACACAGTAGAAAGGAAAAAATATATAAATTCACCTTTCTCATACTTCCCTTCCTAGATCAAAAGGGAAGTAGCTTAGGTCTCCTTCTTCACTAGATGAGTTACGATGCCAAGATTGGTTCTTTTTGGATGGGATAGTGGATGAATCTTGCCTTATTTTTGTTCCATGTCTTTGCATATCATATAATGGAGCCATCTCCCATAGATTTATATAGTAAATAAGGTCCTCTTGAACCTTGAAGTAAGTCTCATACTATTGCCCTCCTAGTTCTTCATGATAATTTGTCATACTTAGGCATGGGACAACTTGTTGTGAATCAATTTCTCTTTGAAGGATTCCATCATCCTTCTCAATGGTCATAATGTCTTAAAAATATTCAAATTGGATCATATCATGACAATGTGGAATTGTTTCATGTTCATTCTCTTCTTGGGAGTTGGTGAAGGTAGCTTCATGAATGGATGTAGAAATAACCTCAAGATCTCCTTCAAAGAGTTCAAAATCATCATATATTGTAACATCATGGGCTGGACCTTGTTATAAGTGATGTCCTTCAACTTGTACTTTATCTCCTTCACCTTGATCTTATTCAACTTGTAGTTTAGTGTTCTTACCATCCCCATATTCTTGAAACATTTACAAGTAGATTTGCCACATGTTTTCTTTGTGATTTATATCCTCTTACTTTTCATGGCTTGGGATGAGTTCCATAGGGCTTGTAGGCTTTTTGAAATCTTCATCTTCCTTATATGTCTTAAAAATTCTTATATAAGTCCTCCTTAGTTGACTAGTCTGAGCCATGGAATGGAGGGGCAAGAGAGACTTCTTCTTCTACCTTGGGATGCAAAAGGAGCTCTTCTACCAAATCTCCCTCAACTTTTACTTTGTCATTACAAGAAGATTTCTCCATATTATTAATTTACACCACTTCATCCTCTATCCAATATAAAATTTGTATTTCATTCTCCTTCTTTTTGACATTAACCTCAGGCACATCAAAAATGGGGAGTTTGGCCAATGAGGGTTACCAAGTAACAAAATAACTCTCCACATTAGGAAGACAAACTTGATCATTTGAATGGGTTTGAAAGAATGGATTTAATGGCCTCTTGAGGAGGGGTGGGAGGGTGAGGAATGGATTTAAATATACTTTCCCTTACAACTTCCCCATGTGACCTATTATTTCCTTCATGACCTACCATTACATCTCTCCATTTAGGGAAGGTGGGTTCAAGGGTAGCTTTATGAGATTGGGAGGTTGATGAAGGAG